>JASANE010002782.1:0-36437 GCA_030248225.1 Trileptium ribeirensis
GTTACAAGAGTGTATCGAATCTCCGCCATTTTAACCATAAATTTAACTCAAATAAAATTAACTCAAATCCTAGTCGAATTAAGTTCCGAGGACCAAACTACCTGTTTCAGCATTGAAGTTTTTGCGGTACTTTGATTTTGGCTGCTTGTCGAGTCACATAAGCAGTCAGCCGCAGCCTTGCCCTTTTTAGAATACATTTCCAGGCACTGTAGTACTGCTGAACATATTTCTAAAGAACCTCACTTTACTTGGTATTCTGTCTAAAAGTTGCAGTTTCCGTGTGTTCGCCTACGTCCAGAAGTTTTAGATTGTAATAGGACAGAAGGCGTTTGAAAATTAGATCTCCGATACTAATACTGCAAGAACAGTAAAGAGCCTGTTTTACATTGAAGCATAGGAATAGCTCTGTCGGTTGCAGATTCGACTTATTTTTTCTTTCTCAGCGCGCGTAGCTTTTTTCTATAAATGACATAGTTTCCGTGAACGTTTTTCTCAAAAATTTTCCCACGATGTGTAGAGACTGCACACAGTTTTCTGCCAACGCTGCATAAGATATAAGAATGTTTTCTGGACTAAATCTGAATTAAACTAAATCTGTTTCCTGAATTAAACTAAAGCTTACTTTGCAATCTTAAGGACGGTAAAGTCCCTGTTGCACGTTGAAGCATAGATGTCATGGCGAAAACGTTTCC
Source organism: Trileptium ribeirensis (assembly GCA_030248225.1). Classification (NCBI taxonomy): domain Eukaryota; kingdom Metazoa; phylum Nematoda; class Enoplea; order Enoplida; family Thoracostomopsidae; genus Trileptium; species Trileptium ribeirensis. The sequence goes on from JASANE010002782.1 coordinate 693, forward strand.
AGATTATTCTACGAAAACTTTATCCTCGAAAACTTCCATACTGACGTTGTTTACAACATTGACTGAAGAACATTCTAGAAATTTCAATTTGTTTCTATGTTTCTAGAATGCGGTTGCTATGTGTGTGCTCGGGTATATATACTGCTGCCCAGCAGAAGCAATCAGTGTACCGTAAGTACTGATTGTATAGATTGATTGTGCATTTCCGTTTAATTGTTTTGCTTTCTACTTGTTATCGAATAAATCGCTTTACTTTATTTTGGAGTCCTTGCGCTTACTTACGCTCCGATCCTCGGATACAACAAGGTTCAAGTGGGGCGCTCAGTATGGTTCTGGTCGTGACCCGACAAATAACTCGAACGTCTCCGGATTGAAAAGGCATATCGTCAGCCATTGCTGAACTCAACGATTTGGTCAAGCTGATGAGTCAACAACTCCAGTTGCAACAGCAGCAGACGGCAGCAATTGATGTTCAGCAAAATGAAGATCAACAAGCAGATGGAACAGCAGCAACTGCGAATGGAACAACAGCGAAAAGAGGATCAACTAAAGGTGGAACAACAGCAACCACAGATGGAAGAGCGGTTTCTGCAGCTACTCCAGACTACTACCACCGCAGCAAGCCTGCACACCAAAACGCTCCGTTTCTGCAACTGCAACGTTCACTCCATTCGATTCAACTTCTGAGAAGCGGGCCGACTACTACGTCCGTTTTTGCTTTGTTGGAGCCAAATCTGTTCCAGACGTCAAAAAGCCTCAAGTTTTTCTGACCAATCAGTGTGCCACTACTTAGAAACTGTCGGCTAATCTGGCTGTCAACAGTCACCGCTGAAAGACATCAGAGATCTCCCATGGACAAAATCGTCAACTTTATGAAGAACCAATTTGATCCCAAGCGTTTCTCGGTCCGGGAACGATTCAAGTCCTGGAGCGACATGAAACGCAAGCCTGGTGAAACCATCCAAGAACTCGCCACCCGTATCCGCTAAGATGCTGCGACATGCAGCTTCCCGTAAATCAAAGATCCACAAGATGAAGCTTTTCGGACCAGATTCGTCTGCTCCGTCAATACTGAAGCAGTGCTGAGGCTTCTCTTTAGGGTGAAAGACGACGAACTGGATAGCTCCAAGGCTATTTCGATCGCCGTCTAAACGAAAGATGCTGCCAGAAAAGCCAAGGACACCGCGGGTGGGATGCAGCTTAACCCGGTTAACAAAGTGAAAAAGCTGGTCTCTCCGCCAAAGGCGACCAAGAAGAAGACGAACGACGACGTGCCAGCTCCTAAGCAGAACTGCTACTAATGTGGAAAGAAGAACCGAACTTGAGAAAAAAAAAAACAAAAAAAACAAAACAGAATAAAATGTTTACCAAAAACCATATTTTTCTATCGAGCCTTACGCCAACGTGTTTTAGGCACCACAGTTGGTGCTAGCGTTTGATCTGACCGACAATTTTACTTAGATGGTTTTATTTAGAATTGTGAAATATCACTGTCTTAAAATATTATTCGATGCTCATAATCGATGTGTGACGCCTTACCTGATCAACTGCGCCGAATGCATTTGGCCGTCATTAACTTTCTGCGTCCATATTAATTGAGCTGGGCCACTGCCGAGGTCAAACCTAAATTAATATTTAATACCAATATATAATAAGAATAAACGATTGTTAATTCTGCGACGATAGATAGCATCATACAATAACTAAGATCTGAAAGAGAGATAAAATTTTCGTGACTTCGCTGATCCCGGTTGGGAATGCAGCAAACAAGAGCTTTACCGCTAAACATAAAGCTCCATGAGCCATCACTGGGAACACATCATAGATGCTGCTCCTGGTGTGAACTTGCGGATAAAAGCAAGGTAAACCATTGCAAGTTTTAGAACTTCCCCTGCCCCAACTCGGGAGCTAAGCTCCATACGTGTGAAGAGACCTCTACAAGTCCAGTAAAATTTTGCTTTTTATTTGACAATTCTTTACTATAATTGGCAAAGCCGTCGTTAAAGCTAGGCCCAAGTAACCCTGAGGTGCGGAAGTAGAATGCAGACCATGCCGTTATCGATATACAAAGCCCAAAACTTAGTCTTAGCTTAAGCTAAGATCCTTATATGACACATGCACTAAGTCTAAGTCGTGGGTCTGCCGCCCCTGAACCCCTGCTCTAAGCTGTGCTTTTTCTAACATAACGTAACGCACCCCAGGGCGACTAGGGCCGGACTACTATTAATAGTTCGAATTTTAAGCGGAGATACACGCATAAGTGGGGCTTTACAAATGTGCTCAAGAAGATTTATATTTTAATAATTCTATTCTAATTAAATATATATGCAGAGTCGATGTAACATTTAAAATGACGACCATTGAATTTTGATACATGTTGTCATAATTAGACATCTAATTTACACCCATTCTTCATGAAATATCACGTTTCGATCATGAACGTCTTTGAGGTAACCTGAAATTTCACCTGTGCTGTTTAAAAGCAAAATTTCAATTAAGTTTAACAAAAAGATAACCAAAATTACTTATCATAACAAACGAACAGAATACATAATGAAAAATAATATAAACGTGCACACCTTCTTTTCCAGTACAGTACCAGATTTTCAGAACCCTCATTTTTTATATCTCACTTGGGAAACTGGAATAAAGCGCCCCAATATATGAGGTGACTACACATTGTGGTATTCGCCCTATTCTCTACATCCTTTCGTTTCCGTGACTGGGCTATTCCTTGGTAAATTTGCACACCTTCTTTTGCAGTACAGTACCAGATTTTCAGTACCTTCAATTTTTTATATCTCACTTGGGAACTGGAATAAAGTGCCCCAATATATGAGGTGACTACACATTGTGGTATTCGCCCTATTCTCTACATCCTTTTGTTTCCGTGATTGGGCTATTGCTTGGCACATTGCACACCTTCTGTTGCAGTACAGTACCAGATTTTCAGTACCTTCATTTTTTATATCTCACTTGGGAAACTGGAATAAAGCGTCCCAATATATGAGGTGACTACACATTGTGGTATTCGCCCTATTCTCTACGTCCTTTCGTTTCCGTGATTGGGCTATTCCTTGGCAAATTGACCATCTTTTGCAGTACAGTACCAGATTTTCAGTACCTTCATTTTTTATATCTCACTTGGGAAACTGGAATAAAGCGCCCCAATATATGAGGTGACTACACATTGTGGTATTCGCCCTATTCTCTACATCCTTTCGTTTCCGTGACTGGGCTATTCCTTGGCAAATTGCACACCTTCTTTTGCAGTACAGTACCAGATTTTCAGTACCTTCATTTTTTTTATATCTCACTTGAGAAACCGGAATAAAGCGCCCCAATATATGAGGTGACTACACATTGTGGTATTCGCCCTATTCTCTACATCCTTTCGTTTCCGTGACTGGGCTATTTCTTGGCAAATTGCACACCTTCTTTTGCAGTACAGTACCAGATTTTCAGTACCTTCATTTTTTATATCTCACTTGGGAAACTGGAATAAAGCGCCCCAATATATGAGGTGACTACACATTGTGGTATTCGCCCTATTCTCTACATCCTTTTGTTTCCGTGATTGGGCTATTCCTTGGCAAATTGCACACCTTCTTTTGCAGTACAGTACCAGATTTTCAGTACCTATATCACTTGGGAAACTGGAATAAAGCGCCCCAATATATGAGGTGACTACACATTGTGGTATTCGCCCTATTCTCTACATCCTTTTGTTTCCGTGATTGGGCTATTCCTTGGCAAATTGCACACCTTCTTTTGCAGTACAGTACCAGATTTTCAGTACCTTTATTTTTTATATCGCACTTGGGAAACTGGAATAAAGCGCCCCAATATATGAGGTGACTACACATTGTGGTATTCGCCCTATTGTCTACATCCTTTCGTTTCCGTGACTGGGCTATTCCTTGGCAAATTGCACACCTTCTTTTGCAGTACAGTACCAGATTTTCTGTACCTTCATTTTTTTATATCTCACTTGGGGAACTGGAATAAAACGCCCCAATATATGAGGTGACTACACATTGTGGTATTCGCCCTATTCTCTACATTCTTTCGTTTCCGTGATTGGGCTATTCCTTGGTAAATTCCTCGGATTTAGGTATGAAATCGGAATGATGATACATAACATTGATGAATAATTTTGATTCTTCATTATTCAACATGTAGAACAGTAAATAGCCGGCTACATTATGTCGCTTGACCCCGTAATCATGTAGAACTCCGTGCTACGCTCTCAGTCACTCTGTTTATACTCTATTAAAACATTCATTAATTGCCGTGTGTATAACACGACGTAATAGCTGACATTGATTATGAAAAAAAATGCACGTTTAATGTCTGTAATTTTTGTGAGCTCAAAGTTGAACATGCTCGCATGCTATGTCATGTTGCAGGCAAGGGTAGGCGCATCCTACAAATCATACACAGGTTCTAGTAGGTACTATATTGGACTATATACACCATAAATCTAACATCACATCTATTTAAAAAAATTAACAAAAAAACACATAGCTAATGCTTACAATATTTACGTTATACAAATATGTAAATCTAAAAATTTTCGGGCAACTTTCATAGTTCAGCAACCGATCGGGGTATTAAGGTAAATTTTTCTATTAGGTGTGTGCAATAGTGTGCATATATCTTCGGCTGTTCGGTAGCAGTGGTCAAACAATGCCACACCTCAGGGAATATCAGGCTTGTTTACGTTTATGTTTGGAGTTAGGTTATAAGTAAACCGATTCAGCTCAAATTTTAACAGTGGATATGGCCTTAGTTGGATCGCATTTGGGAAGTAGTATGGATGAAATAAACGCTCGAACGAGGAGACAGCAGGGCAAAATTTAGTGCAAAATTCAAGCTAATTTTGTTGTGTCTTCTAGGCTATAGCCTTGAGCTCGATCTAATTACCGTAGATTTGTAATTTAATAATTCGAACTGTATTGGGCAGCTAATTGAGTGGTGTCAAAATGAGTTCAATTCTCTCATGCGTTAAGGAGCTACGGCTATTTAAGTAAAATGCATAGCCTTGTCTATCCTGTTAACCCCGGAATTCATCTTATTTTGACCCATTGAGCTTGTCGAATGTTGTATAAAAGTCAAAAATCTTGTCCCGGATGTGGTTTTAATGGTTCTTTTAATCGTCTCGACACACTGAGTCAAGTGGAACAAAATGAATTGTGTTTCTTTAAAATTTATGATTTTCGTGCCTGAGCCGTATATTCTTAAAGATCGATTTTGTATTACAGAATATAACCTGTTAAAGCCAAGCCGAGCGGCTAATATATCCATAGAGCATAATCATTATGTTAGGTACTTGAAGCGGGGTGACATCATTAGGTAATACTACCGACAATTGCTGTTCACATAAAAAGATTAAAGCAATTTTTATTAAGTAAAACTAGATTAATGCTACAAATCCAACGGTCTCAGCGCTGTATCTAGTTTCTTCTTGAGGGTGCCATTCTGGTGCTGAACCAGACCTTTGGTCTGATGATGGTGGGAAGTAGGCATTTGCTGCCGAATTTCAGCGAGACGACGTGATCCAGCTGAAACTTAGCTTATGAATTCGGGTCTTGGTCAATTTTATTTGTACAGAAGAGCGAGCGTGTCTGCGGATCATCAGAAATAAAGCAATATTTTCCTCTCTTGCCCTTTAGGGCTTCCGCTACTAAGGATTTAATAAAGCAGTAGATCGCATTACAACGCAGTTATAGCCGTTAACATCAGGGATGTTACATATTTCCCTACCAATTTGTCGCATTGCAGGTGCAGGTATATAAACAGATTCACGATTAGCTACAAATCAGCTCTGGACTAAGCGATACCACCGGAAACGAATGGAAATTTGTTCAAATTTTTAGCTAATTTTGATGCTAAACTGTGTCATGAGCTCTAATAGAAAAAACCAAAATGATACTTTATATAATATTTTCAGCTGTGAAAAATTATAAAAAAATATGCATAAAAGTGACTATGCAATCATTTTTTAATGCTTAGAAATAATTAAGGAGTTTGGATTTAGATACCTAAAATTATAAAAAAATATGCATAAAAGTGACTGTGCAATCATTTTTTAATGCTTAGAAATAATTACGGAGTTTGGATTTAGATACCTAAAATTATAAAAAAATATGCATAAAAGTGACTGTGCAATCATTTTTTAATGCTTAGAAATAATTAAGGAGTTTGGATTTAGATACCTAAAATTATAAAAAAATATGCATAAAAGTGACTGTGCAATCATTTTTTAATGCTTAGAAATAATTAAGGAGTTTGGATTTAGATACCTAAAATTATAAAAAAATATGCATAAAAGTGACTGTGCAATCATTTTAATGCTTAGAAATAATTAAGGAGTTTGGATTTAGATACCTAAAATTATAAAAAAATATGCATAAAAGTGACTGTGCAATCATTTTTTAATGCTTAGAAATAATTAAGGACTTTGGATTTAGATACCTAAAAGTTCTGTGTATTGATTATTAACTAGGATTGTTTTAAACGGTACAACGGCAACACTCCGAGTTTCAAAAGGTAACTGTCAGATAGACCTTCAAAAATCCAAAATTTGAGGGATTTTTCGAGTTCTTAGTGGTTAATGGACAGGTTAACTAAATCATATGGTTAGATTCCGATCTTTGTCGACATTTTGTGATATTCTAAACTGTCGTCTGTGTTCCATAAATTATTGGAAACTCTTTAAAATTGCTTAGCAAAGCTTCATAGGGAAAAGGGATTAATAATGCAACGTTTGCCATTTAAGATAGTTGAAGTTAAAATCCGTTTTGATTAGGCGTGTCAAAATCGATCGGTTGTCGGCTTTCTTGTTTTAAAACAAGCAAATTTAAAGCCTGCTCACATACGACGTGTTTAAAATCAGCCTTTCTCGAATGAACCTAATTCAAATTACTCTCTTGGTTGTTTTGAAATTTTATCTAATTCTTAATCCAAGTTGGCAAGTTATGGCTAGTTGAGCATTTTCTAATTTATAGTCAGTATAACCGACAATTAGTTAAGTTTTGTATTGTAAACCTACGAAGCCAAAATATTAAACTTACGCAAACAGCAATTCACCGTTGACAATTGCAATTTCTAAGAAGTCTTGCGGAGCGACGCCTTTACGAACAAGTTCGCTGGACTGTCCTTGCCATAATATGATACCATTGTCCGCAGTTGTGTTCATCGAAAACTCAATGACTTCCTAAATAGAATTTTTGATCGGATAGTATAATTTCTAAGGATACACCAAGTGGAGTAGTTCTTAAGACCACTGCGTTTTTAGCATTCTAAGTCGGAGAACTTGAAATCAAACATAGCCTAACATAGGTTTCGAAGAGGTACTATTTATATCTCAAGACCTGGAAGACAGTAAACAGCTACAAAACGAGTAATTAGCAACGGTGGCGTTGTAACAATCTAAATTGAATCTATATGAGGAATGAACCAAATTGAACTATGCTTAACAAATATTGTCATCAAAAACAAGTAGCAAAGAACAATGACAAAAGCAACTATATAGTTTCTCCACCATCGGATCCAGGGTTTGTTGGTCGAGTCGGGTCGCGTCTTAGCCTTTACCCGATTTGGGCCGTTGGGTCGAATTTGGGATGGGACCGTTGGGTCTACAATTTTGTGGACGTGTCCTGAAGCCCGTTATATCGTGATATTCGTGAACTTGCATAGTCTCGACTTTGGTATATATGTATTCCTCGTTTATCACTTCACATCAATCTAATAAACAACATAGCATGGACTTCAATCACCTTTTCTTAGTGCCATATTAATCCCATAATGAGTTTATATGTTAACAGCACTATTTATTTGCCGGGAAATGACTCCAAATATACAAATTCAGTTGCCGACACGAGTTGAACCTTCTGGACGTTTAGGACGGGAAAGTGTGCTACACCACTCGGCCATGCACGACCAGCTAGCTACCCGAATTTCACGGTTACAGCCTGCAAAATTTTTACAAAACCTCGACAATTTTGGAATGGCGATTTGGATCTCCCTTTATGTCCTAGCCCATGCTTCATTCTAGTTTGTTTAACCACTGAAAAAATCATAAAGATTGCTGTATCAGTGGTTTAGTTTACTTAAAGGTTACGTGGCAGCATATGGACAATTAATGGTTGCTATTAACTGGGTAAACCCAACGGTAATCACTACATACTGCGCAAGACAGTATGCGAACACGTTTATTTTTAAACATTTTCCTGTTCTCATGTTAATAATTTGATCCTCACATACAAGTATGTACTTTGAGAAAGTTCAGTAGGGTCGGTTCCGTTCGTGTGTACGAGTTGTCGCGTAGGGTCTTAAAATTTGGATTCGATGCGGTCTCTGTTCTGAACAACAGCTCATTGCTGCCTTATACGTAAGATCTTAAATCACAGCTTATATTCTTGATATTATAACGCGGTCAGGTTCAGCGTCTCACAGTATTCGCCATCGTAAGGTTGAAGTTAATCGGATTTGACTAACCCGATTAGATTGGTTTATGGTCTAAAATTGATCTGAACTCGCAGATTAAATGTTAATAGAGATACCTCCGCTTAGCCATTGAGCGATTTTGTGCTAGTTTGATGTGGTTACCAGTTTTCATTTTTGAATCGCTAATCAGCAACTGGCATGAACAATTTCGACATTCCAGTTTCCCAGCCGCAAACCTCCTTTCTACCACGCACTTTCCTTCTCTCTACCCCAGGCCACAAGTTGATCGCCCACCCCTCTTGGCACCGGCTACAACTTTGGAAATAGCTCTTCGGGCATGTATGCTTTTTTATGATTTTTAGGCTTTAGTTTCTTTCTCTGATGGCAACGATGCTCGTTATAGGAGAACACCTTAGATTCTATTTCAAAACAGCACAACTTAATTTAATAATTTTTAGATTTTAAAAAGCCGTTGATAATGTTTGGTATGGTTGATAACAAAACTAAATCACTCATATGGAACTGAATAGTTGTTGTAATCCGTAAAATTAGTCAAACTTTGTGTAGGCTATCGCCAATTAAGGATTGACTAACGACTCGCACCAGTAACAAATGCATGACATAAAGGCAAAACCTGTTAGAGATAAATTTGAACATATCCAGGAAAGTATTTTCTGTTTGCGATTTAAAATTGGAGGTGACGATCGATGACATCAGTGTATTTTTTGACATTTAGGTTACACATCTTTGGATATTTTTTTGCATTTTGTGTTCATATTTAAATAATAACCTGCCCATGAATGACACCAAACATTTCAAAACAACTAGTGCTCAGTTTCAATGCCAAACTGCGAAAATTGGCGACAACATTAAAATTATTTGCCAATATAAATTTTTTGGTACACCATCAAAAACATTAATTTGAACAAAAAAATTTGAACCATCAAAAACATTGGTTTCAACAATCTTAGAAAGTTCAAAAACGAATAAAAATTGTAAATCCCTATTATTAAAACGTCACGAAAATTAATAGTTTTACTGAAAATTCTGATACGGATTTCCTGATATATATATATTGATAAGGTGTACTGACGCAGCCCGATACTGGAAGGTAGGAGACGCTACAGAATTTCGTGCAGGAAACTCCCTATTCTTTTCGTTTTTAGTAATGCATCATTCACAGAGATGTGGGTGCACGAATTGCACACCGTAAGCTATTGCAGCAACCATATTTTATTAAAACAATATTGCGATGCATTATATTATTGCAAACATAGTGCCGTCAATGGCACAAGCTAAAAATACTGCTGCTACAATTACATGGCATTGTATTGCACTCTCAATAGAACAAGCTAAAATATTGCTGCTGCAATAATTCTGACTTTTATTGCACAGCAGCAGAACTATTCAGCTATTTTGCAGCAATATTACGCTTACAACGGACAAGCCTGGACATGGTACAATATCTCTATTTAATTGATGGCAAAACTTCAAGCGTTTAAAATTTTGTTTCAATCAGGGCAAGTCGTTCCACGCTAGCCGATGTTAATCTTACCTTTTCGCAAGAACTAAGATGCGGCAACAAAGTATTCGACAGTTCGACGTAACTCGATCCGTTAAATGCAGCAGTTTTGACACCCCAACCGCAATCAACAACAATTGATAATGTTACAACAATACCGATGAATAGTGTTGGTTTAAATAATAGCTCTACGATTGACATTGTTATGATCACGACGACATTAAAAGCATCTAAATTTGATAGATACATACAAAAAACTGAACGCTTATGAAAACTATATTCGTCCGATTTGTTTAGTATAGAAGGTCATGACACCAATCATGTTTAGGCATTGTTTCTCGTGTGTAAAGAATTACCAAGGGTTAATGATGCGCCCTTAGTACATAGTACTCTGTGTCCAAGAAATGATATCAAGTAAAATGTTTCAATTTCAAGCCTACAATGAAATAAGCGTTAATTTACTGCAAACTCATCTAAAAGTACAATGGATGTATGTAGCATTGCACGCACCGTCATTGACAGCCTACAACAAAAACCTTTACGTAAAGAGTAAAAAAATCGTTTTGAACAGACTTTGACTAAGAAGCTTCCGCATTTCAACGTTCAAAAGGAAACTTCCTATTCGAAGCTTAATGTATCAAGGACAATTTAATAGTCGTTCATTTTGCATAAATAGTAAAATTTTAGCAATTATACACAACAGACCTTAAAAAGGATTTAACGAACGAAGAACAGAAAATAGATTTTATAAAATCTTTTTCAAGTTTACTACAATTCCAGTATAAAAGTGCTTGGGTCTGTCTCAGAAGCTATAAAATCATATAAGTGGCTAAAGCATATCTGAAATAGTCGTTTTTGTCGTTCGTTACCGACTTGAATTTTGCTTAATGAATGCTGTTTTGTCGAGATGTTACTCAATTTTGTTGATTACAAATCTAACACCAATTTATCGTAATACATTTAGTTTGTGGTCTTAGGACGCGTTCGGCCGCGTTTACATTGCATATGATACGACCAGGTCAAACCCAATCCTGTTCTTATTTGATACCATCGGATCTGATTTGTATTCACGATGCATCTTGACTAATCCGATACGATACTATACAACTACCGTATAGGTATGAGAATAATTTCAGACTACATTGACCGATTCAATGCAATAAAATTGTGCAAGGTCTATATCGGATCGGAACAAAGGCAATGTGAACATACCCTTAAAGTTTTTATTTTGCACGCAATATGGACACCAGCAGATGTAAGTTCATATAATATATTAAATTATATGCACTGACTACGTCCATTGTTGCAATTAATTAATTATTCATATTTTTGAAACTATTGAGATACTTCCAATTTGAGTCAGCTGCAATTAGGGTTGCGATAACTTGCGAGTGTTTCAACAAAATAGCGAAATTTAACCTATATAATTTGGAAAAACCCTGTTTGTAATTAGAAAAATCTGTTTAAAAATTCAACTCAAACTTTTAGTCATTTTTTCTAAAAATAGCGTGAGATTTGAATTATTTGACCGAAGGCCATTAAATTTTTGCCGATTGACAGCGCGACATAACAATACAACATGGACATAAACATCTTCGCGCTCTTTCGTACGAAAAAATGTTACATGCTCTAAAAACATCCAACATGCTCAAATGTCTAATGACATTGGAGATGCTCAAAGCCTTCTTTTGAACCTTTGTAAAACTTTCAGCGCCTCGTTTGCGGTGTTTACGTTATAAAGGACCCCCATGTGAAAGTTTTGTCCCCCTATGTTCTAGACGACACCATCCAGTGGTATACGGTATGTACCCACATTATGTAATGCAAAAGATGGTGTATGAGTAACCATTAACGTAGCTATAGCGTCTTAATCTATCGTTTTTTACTGACGGTGTCAAGAACACCATACACAAATCCATTATATATTGCGTGTAAATAACAGCATGGTGTAGCTAACACCATATAAAATTTATGGTGTAGTCTACACCATACTATTACCGACAGTACACTGCCTATGTATACTATCTGAAAATACCATCAGAAACACCATGGTGTCCAAGACACCATATAATTGATGGTGGAAGAGACACTCAGGGTGGACAAAACTTTCACATTTGGGGTCCTTTATAACGTAAACGCTGCATTAGGAAACGTCCTTGCTTCTGGGCGACCGTTGTATAACTAAGCATTATTGCGCAAATTTTTTCACCAACCTTGCAGAACTTGTTTAATGCTTTCCACCAAAGAAGCACTAAACAGTGACAATATAGACCAACAGAGCTATAGATACCGCATGAACAGAATCAGCAATTTCCCATTGAAAACAACAAGAAACTTGAGTTGTCACACAATACTAGCAGCTACAGCAAATCCGGTTATATGATTAGTTACAACGTGTCAATGCGCATTGAAGTAAACAAATTTGCCCAACTATACCGAGCAATCACCAGAGCCAGCAACCATTTCTCGCCGTTTTTCGTTTGGCCAATATGACGACCATCAATCAAGCCTAAATAAGCGATCGTTGCTGCTACTGCGCTGTCTTGAGCGCTGGTCTGCGTTCGTCTCGTGGGACCACACATGGTTGTCGTTGGCAGTAGAACTATTAATGGCATCCACTACAGGCTCCTAGTCGTTCTTAAGGAACCCAAATAGATGCTGTAGAGATATGGTGTATGATGGTACATGGTCAAAGGTGGTTCCAAAAATTTAGCAGTTCCAAATGTATTGTTTTCAAGGAGCCACTGCACCGCTACACCATGTCTTTACAGTTCCTTCTATGTTCATATAACGTCGTATCTGATCCAATTTACGGTGACATTTCATTTAATATGATCCGGTATTAACAAACTGCATTTAAACACCAACAAGTCTGCACTCTGCGCCCACTGTTGTGTAGGTTGCTTGCATTTTTCACAGCGCACCATCAGATTCGTACCCGAAAAAATATTACGCATGGTTCTAAAGAATTGGAATCAATAAGAACTGGAAATCAATATGAATGCCCTATACACCGTATACACCGTATACTCGTATGCAATTTTATATATACATATCGGACACAATCATGAATTATTTTATGCATTAAACGGGCTTATTAGCTATATGCTGCGATTTAGCTTATTTACTGTAACATTAGATTTAGGTACTGGTCATGCTAGTCAATAATTCAAAGCAAAGCCAAGCCCAACGGTCTTAGCGGAGCATACTGTCATTTTTCTTACAAATACCAGTTTCTTAATACAAGTAGATAGCGAGGCTCATTAAAGTGTTTTTCGTCACAGACGTTTCAGGTCTTTTATTATTGCCGCTAATGTCACTTTTAGGAGTTATACATTATATGGTTAGAAAAAAGAACAGATTAGTGCCGGGGGCTTCGGGGCCGACACCGTGCCCCGACTTAGGCTTAGCCCGACCTGGTTTGTCTAAGTGTTGTATAAGATGAGTAACTTAGGCTAAGGCTCAGGCATATGTTTAATAGATCGCAAATGGCGAAGCATTCTAAAGGTTACATTGGCCACTATTGTTGTCTAAAACTAGATGCTTCGCTAGGACCATTGGGTCTACAGCTTAACTTCTGCCATATATAACTGTTCGGAAACCAGTGCCATGCACATTAGTTCGCTGGATAATTCAACATACAACCGGGATTAAATACATAGCACATATACCCACAAGCGTGTATCATACAATTATGAAAAACCTAAGCAAGTAATCGATTTTGACAATTGATAACAGAACTTTGAATATAAATAATGGGTGCTTCCCACTTGTAACTTTCTCATGACGGGTTACAATGATGATGGATGTCATAATTGAGTGCTGATACGGGCATGGACTTTGGCAACATAGTCAAATATATAGGCATTACGCCATTGTATATAGTGGCAAATGCAATTTTTTTTGTTAAGTAGACCGTTTGACCAAGTTGACTCAGTTGACCGTGCTACAGAAATAACCTAAAGCAATGTGTGGCACATAAGTTCAGATTCGTAGTGAAAATAGTCGATTGACCGGTTCACCTTCGTACTACGAAGCTACTTACGATAAGAAGAAAATTTGTAAAGGCTTCGGTCCAAAGTGTTCATTTTTAGCGAGTAAAGCCTTTGTAGTGCATACATACATAATGTGGAGTTGTTGTTAGTGTTAGATGTATGCTATATATTTTATACAATACCTTAATTTAAGTGAAGCGGATCCACGCATTACCATGTTACAAACAAAAAGGCCAACAATTTCGCAGATTTTGGCACAAAACACCAGTTTTATGACTGTTACTCCCCCGAAACAAGCACAATAGAAGCTATAATTTGCAGTATATTTATGCCTCATAAGATCAAATTTGGCAAACAAAATATATCCACTTTACCAAATACATTTCCACATAAGAAGAGTTAATGGACGATATACCTATGACTCGATGGCATTAAGGTCATAGACCTTTGTGGGAAATCCCGCATCGAACACTTCTTTCGTTGAGGAGTTAACATTGAATTTTCATTTTTTTGAATTAATGTTTGCTAGAACGAAATGGTGTATAAGACCCAACGGTAATAAATGTATTTCCACAGAGGTAGAGCTGATGGACAGTATATGTACGTATCGCTCGATGTGCCATAACATCTTCCACCTTTGGGGAACATATCATGTCGAAGGCTTCTTCCGTCGTAGAGCTTTCTTAGAAATCTCATGTTTTAATTAATGCTTGATGGGACCTAGTGACTATAATACGCAACGGTAATTAACGTATGTTAATTGTATAAATGGTTGCCAGCCAACACCATTTCACAGATTGATAGGTTATTTTCGTTTAGTACTTTATGTCGAGCTGATTTCACCATTAAACCATAATTGACGTGATGATTTAAAAAACCGATGTATAAGTTTATTATTTATAGATCACGTTGGCTGCACAGCAAGTAGGCATTAAAATAGCCAGTACAAACGATTTGCTGCACTTCGATATCGTTGTAGTTTGGACCGAAATGAAAACATAGCTGAACACATTGTTGTCTAATTAACTACTGTTAAATTCGCTGAGAAATTATATTCTTTGAATTTTTCTTATCAAATACAATTACACTGATTCATTTTTCAGATGCTGAAAACTCGGCAACAATGGCTGTTTGGTGTGACTGTATACGTTTATGGCATGACTACGTAAATGTCACAGGGATTTGGCAGATTCATTTCTATCAGATAGACCAACCGGCAAGTGCTTTGACGTTGGTTTAAGAAAATTGCTCCACACGCAGGGTCGCATGGGCTATACTCTACAGTCTCTAACAGAGTCGGGGGGGGGCTGAAAATTACAGCCCGCTTTCGTCTTTATTATATATGGATATAATATATTTGAGAATATGATTTGGTATATCACCAATGCAATGCGCATAGTCAGACGAAGCAGGAAAGGGGAACTCAAATAATTTTGTGTATTCAAGAAAAAACCAGACTGTTATATAAGGAAGCACCGAATGATGAACCCATATGCTAGTGGACTGTAGTACTTGTTTTACAACTACATGCAACCCTTATTCATCCGCAGTTTTGTAAAGATAGGTCAAAAGTTATTAAAAACAGGTTTGATATTTCCTACCTTTCCTTATGCGTGAGTAAACCTAACCTGCGCAAGCTGACTATCCTATTTTGTTATTTGGAAAAAACTGTGTTACCGAACTCTATCAAATTTGCAGTTTTCTGTTCGCGAACATTAAAATTGTTTGCGAACGAAATTTTATCGCTTTTGAATTACCAAGGGTTGTGTTCGCGAACATAATGACAAAATACAGGACCCTTTCGTTCATTCCGTCACTTTTACATTGAATTTGTTCGCGAACAGAGACGAATCCTAAATGAAAACTAACAATTGTCGTAAAACTGTTATTGGCCGATTGCGAATCACTACTTCTGGGCTAGCAAAGAGTCGAATCCCCTTTCTTAGTTGTTCGCTACCAATGGATGTGGGTTTGACATCGGGTTTTACAAAATAGGATAGTTAGTGGGCGCTGGTTAAGTTTATTATCTGAAAAATCTATCGAAAGGCTTTCACTCGTCTATAGTAAAAAGTGATAATGTAGGCGTTCAGAATACAAAGTTTTTTCGTTTCTTTAAAAGAGGCACTACTGTTTTGAAGTCGAACAAATATAAAATTTGACAAAACGGGACGGTAAATGCTGTTGACAACAGACGCTTTTTTGTTTAGATGTGTGGGCAGAAGTTGTTAACTAAACTCATTTTATTTTTGTGTATTTTTAAGGATAAGCTAAAATGTGTCGCTGTGATGAGTTTAGATTGGTTAAGGGTCAGAAAACATTCGAACGGTTACAAATTTCCTGGAATGGCACGATTTTAATATGCAGACAGAATAATTTTAATGTTTAGCTTGGAAGTTGTTTTAAAGTCTTGTTGTATATTACTTTGACCTGCCTGAACAAAGGCATCAAGCGCCTATACGTGAAAAAGTCCTAGCTCCGAACTCGGTCGATCAGGATTTTGAAATTTTAATGAGTTACTGTAAGAGGCACCTTCTCATTTAAATTGCGGGGGCAGGGGGGTGTCGCGGGCCCAAATACCCCTCTCTGTGCCGACGCCCCTAATTTTGGACCCTAAAAATGATTCTTAAAGTAATTTTCCTGCTGTCCATATAAAACCTAGTATGACAACTTGGCTTTCATTCTAGTCGTATATAAAATGTAAAATTAAGTAAAATCTACAAAGCTAATTTAATATATCCGATGGCCTAGTGGATAGCAGTCTTCGATATCACGCGTGTAGCCGAGATTCGATTCTCGTTTTTCTGCTTATTTCAGAATTACATTTTTTACATATCTTCCGCTGCGTAAGTACCGCGGTGATCATGGTGGCCCAGAACTCCACTTTAATTTTGAAAGCGTCCACATAAATGTCCTAACACCAGTTTTGTCAATCAGCTATTACAATTTCATTGAACATTCAAAATATTTATCAAATGCTGATCCCACTTTTAAGGTAAGACCACGTATCGCTGTCACCTTCCATAGAACATGTTTGTAAAAATTTTTTGGCAAGTTGACTTGAAATCATTTTGTCATCGCCCAAAACCCCCTGCAGTGAAATAGAATCATGTCGTGTTTTGTTTGTCCTAACTACTAAACCGTTTGGCATTTGAAATGGACACCTCCTGAAATACTTTGAGGTAAGCTGAAAAACGACGACGTCATCGGATAAGGCAGCGTTCATGAATATGATCGAGTGTCATATGCTTCAACAATTTTTTATCCACTCTTGATTATACATTTTCCTCTTTGTGTACAATAAATGCCGTGTATTCGGCAAAGCACTCCACAAATATTATAATTGTAACAATCACAGATAAACAGTGATTTGTTATTAAAGTGGTCATAGTTCAGTTATTGACACCTAGGCCATGCTATCGTATTTTGAGTTTCGAACATTATGCAGCGAACGTATCGGTTGAAGTGAAAATCCAAAGATCGTTGCGGAAATATCTGTGCACAGTTTCAGACGACGTCCAACAAACGTGTTTTTGTGCAGTGTGTAAAATGGTGAAGAAAACCAATGCAATAATTCACTGTATTTTAAAATCCCGGACACATCCACTGTTTTTGCGGTAGTTCTTTTGTGCAAGCAAGAAATGTGACTCTCGCTAATAAATTCGCTAAGCCCTTTTTATTTTACTGCGTAGGTCTTCACAGAACTTCTTATATCCCCAAAATTGTTATGCTTTCTATTCCAATGGTTGACACATTATACTTTGCTTCGTCTGTAGTTTTTTCCTGAACATTATCCCATAGTCGCTTCTGCTAGCAGTATTTGCACTTTTTATCGTTAAATGCAAAGATTTGACTTAGACGCTAATATTTGCGTGGTACGGGTGCAGTTTTGGGTTTTTTCAAAGTTATGGTCTTCAACAGAAAGTTTTTTGTTCTTCGAATCTCATTACATCACTTCCTAGAATTGTGTAGTTTGAGAATTAGGTGACAATGTTTTCGATACGAGATAAGTTTTTCGTTGAATGTATTGTTCAACGACGAATGTGCGTCATATCTTAATAAATAATACAATCGTTTTCTGAGTAAGATGTATTAAATCACAGTAGTCAAGTTTTGCTAATATACGCTCATTTGTTTGATCGAAATTTTGCAAACATAAAATAGTAGTGCACACAAGGTCAGGGATCAACTATCAGTCACTGTATATTTAACAGTCAGATATATTTATCCGTCACCATATTCTTAAATACAATTACGGTGGATAAAATATACGCATATTTAGAAATTATGTCTTAAAAGACCAATTTGCTCTTAATTAAGAGACAGTTTTTGCATGTTTAGAAATTATGTCTTAAAAGACCAATTTGCTCTTAATTAAGAGACAGTTTTTGCATGTTTAGAAATTATGTCTTAAAAGACCAATTTGCTCTTAATTAAGAGACAGTTTTTGCATGTTTAGAAATTATGTCTTAAAAGACCAATTTGCTCTTAATTAAGAGACATTTTTGCTTATTTAGAAATTATGTCTTAAAAGACCAATTTGCTCTTAATTAAGAGACATTTTTGCTTATTTAGAAATTATGTCTTAAAAGACCAATTTGCTCTTAATTAAGAGACAGTTTTTGCATGTTTAGAAATTATGTCTTAAAAGACCAATTTGCTCTTAATTAAGAGACAGTTTTTGCATGTTTAGAAATTATGTCTTAAAAGACCAATTTGCTCTTAATTAAGAGACAGTTTTTGCATGTTTAGAAATTATGTCTTAAAAGACCAATTTGCTCTTAATTAAGAGACAGTTTTTGCATGTTTAGAAATTATGTCTTAAAAGACCAATTTGCTCTTAATTAAGAGACATTTTTGCTTATTTAGAAATTATGTCTTAAAAGACCAATTTGCTCTTAATTAAGAGACATTTTTGCTTATTTAGAAATTATGTCTTAAAAGACCAATTTGCTCTTAATTAAGAGACATTTTTGCTTATTTAGAAATTATGTCTTAAAAGACCAATTTGCTCTTAATTAAGAGACAGTTTTTGATTGTTCGCACACTTTGCCGGAATAACATTTCTTCTCACTAAAATCTTAGTACCACATATTTGCGACCAGATGCCTCGATTTTTCTACTCAGTTTCCGTAGATGTCTGCACAATAAAAGTATTAAATATTTGGGGCAGAAATTTTCCCTTACTTAAGCGAATTAGTTGTTTGACTATTTGGAAAATATATCCCATAGTTTTGGTAATATTTCCCAAATTTACTCGGAGGGCATATGATATAAATTTTATTCTCAAATATTTAGGACTTAAGCGAGTGAAATACCACTATTTTCATAGATTCTTGCTTTATTTGATTAGGCGGAATGTTGTTTTCGGCTCTCAATTTTAGGATTATAGCGCAATGGACGGTTTATGACAATGCGCTCTGGAAAGAGTGTCAAACGGGTAGTTTAACTTTGGCGATACATCCGTCAAATGGTAGCGCAGGTGTCGTAAAGCAAGCGCAGTGAGGACAAAATCCTCGTGTGGAGCAAAAGGGCAAACGCTCGCAGGTTTGGATTTTCAGTACGACTAGAAATTGCGAAAGCGTGGCCTATAGATCCTCCTAATACTGAGGGCTTCAAGCAAGAGTAGTCAGCAAAGTTACCACAGGGGTAAACTGGATTGTGGCAGCCAAGCGTTCATAGCGACGTTGTGTTTTGATCCTAATATGTCCACTCTTCCTATCATTGTAATAAGGTAATAGGAAAGGAAAATTCAATTCTAATATTATTCAAATTCAAAATTATCTTGAAATTGTCAAATTCAATAAAATTCAAATTCATCAAAAGGTAATAAGTGTAGAACCGACGATGACAGCAAACTCTGAACGAAATTAAAATAAAACATGGCTCCTAAACGTGGTTCAAACTGTAATATCTCGATCAAGGTTGGGTCTAAAACAATAATATATAATAAGTGCCGAACCGATGCTTAGAATGAAAATCAAGGGAGTATGACTTTTAAAATTTTTTGTCAAAACTATACTATTTCGACTCATAGTGAGTCCAAATTAACTCTCACTTAGCCATCTCAGAGTGTGCAATATTATTGGGCACCAATCTTATCGACCCACAATTTCTTTTTGTCTTACGTCTAGTAATGGGAATTTTATTTGGATTTTTGGCTGTTTCATATTATTTCATCGTGAACGCACAAGGTTAGCAGTTTTGCTTTGTTTATTAAATCCTTCGTTTGAACAGTGCTCAAATTTATAGCTTCTGAATTGTTAATATATAATTTGGCACCAATCTTAACGACCCACAATTTCTTTTTGTCTTACGTCTAGTAATGGGAATTTTATTTGGATTTTTGGCTGTTTCATATTATTTCATCGTGAACGCACAAGGTTAGCAGTTTTGCTTTGTTTATTAAATCCTTCGTTTGAACAGTGCTCAAATTTATAGCTTCTGAATTGTTAATATATAATTTGGCACCAATCTTAACGACCCACAATTTCTTTTTGTCTTACGTCTAGTAATGGGAATTTTATTTGGATTTTTGGCTGTTTCATATTATTTCATCGTGAACGCACAAGGTTAGCAGTTTTGCTTTGTTTATTAAATCCTTCGTTTGAACAGTGCTCAAATTTATAGCTTCTGAATTGTTAATATATAATTTGGCACCAATCTTAACGACCCACAATTTCTTTTTGTCTTACGTCTAGTAATGAGAATTTTATTTGGATTTTTGGCTGTTTCATATTATTTCATCGTGAACGCACAAGGTTAGCAGTTTTGCTTTGTTTATTAAATCCTTCGTTTGAACAGTGCTCAAATTTATAGCTTCTGAATTGTTAATATATAATTTGGCACCAATCTTAACGACCCACAATTTCTTTTTGTCTTACGTCTAGTAATGGGAATTTTATTTGGATTTTTGGCTGTTTCATATTATTTCATCGTGAACGCACAAGGTTAGCAGTTTTGCTTTGTTTATTAAATCCTTCGTTTGAACAGTGCTCAAATTTATAGCTTCTGAATTGTTAATATATAATTTGGCACCAATCTTAACGACCCACAATTTCTTTTTGTCTTACGTCTAGTAATGGGAATTTTATTTGGATTTTTGGCTGTTTCATATTATTTCATCGTGAACGCACAAGTTTAGCAGTTTTGTTTTGTTTATTAAATCCTTCGTTTGAACAGTGCTCAAATTTATAGCTTCTGAATTGTTAATATATAATTTGGCACCAATCTTAACGACCCACAATTTCTTTTTGTCTTACGTCTAGTAATGGGAATTTTATTTGGATTTTTGGCTGTTTCATATTATTTCATCGTGAACGCACAAGGTTAGCAGTTTTGCTTTGTTTATTAAATCCTTCGTTTGAACAGTGCTCAAATTTATAGCTTCTGAATTGTTAATATATAATTTGGCACCAATCTTAACGACCCACAATTTCTTTTTGTCTTACGTCTAGTAATGGGAATTTTATTTGGATTTTTGGCTGTTTCATATTATTTCATCGTGAACGCACAAGGTTAGCAGTTTTGCTTTGTTTATTAAATCCTTCGTTTGAACAGTGCTCAAATTTATAGCTTCTGAATTGTTAATATATAATTTGGCACCAATCTTAACGACCCACAATTTCTTTTTGTCTTACGTCTAGTAATGGGAATTTTATTTGGATTTTTGGCTGTTTCATATTATTTCATCGTGAACGCACAAGGTTAGCAGTTTTGCTTTGTTTATTAAATCCTTCGTTTGAACAGTGCTCAAATTTATAGCTTTGAATTGTTAATAATTTATGGAAATAACACGCATAATGGCGCAAGATGATATATTCTCTATAAAGACACAACACATTTATGGATGTATATAATACATACATACTTAGCTATTTGAGTTCGAAGCCCGTAACTAAAATCAACAATTAGTTCACCCGCTGATGTTCCTGCGTTTATAGTCAGAAGTGTTCTAATTACGTATTTTAATATTTCAAAGTGAAAAATCACAGGATGTAGCTAGAAGCCCGTAACACACTGCCTTTAATAGGGTTATTACATTATTACTGGAGCTTTAAAAACATTTCACAACAGCTAGAACACTTTGTAAGTGAGAGGGGTTAAGCCACAGGGCGCTTTGGAGTAGCGCTAGGGTAAATGTTTGAGTCGCGCTCGTATTCATTAACAACAAAAATAAATAATCTGCAATACTAAGCCCGAAATCTATTTATAGCCGCAGAAGTCGTCATGGAACATGGACGCGTAAAAACATTTTTGATTGATTGGGCGTTTGCATACCTTGTGCGCCTTACTACAGCACTTTTTGCAACGGCAATGTATTGAACTATAGTCGTTGCGAAATACATCAACTATGTACAATTTTCGCTGTTGGAACATTTTTGTGCTTGATCCCAAGGCTAACTGAGTTTGTATAAGATTAGCCGCAGAAGTTGTCATGGAGCATTGACGCGTAACAACCTTTTTAATTGATTGGTTGTTTGCATACCTTGTGCGCCTTACTACAGCACTTTTTGCAACGGCAATGTATTGAACTATAATCGTTGCGAAATACATCAACTATGTACAATTTTCGCTGTTGGAACATTTTTGTGCTTGATCTCAAGGCTAACTGAGTTTGTATAATATTAGCCGCAGAAGTTGTCATGGAGCATTGACGCGTAACAACCTTTTTAATTGATTGGTTGTTTGCATACCTTGTGCGCCTTACTACAGCACTTTTTGCAACGGCAATGTATTGAACTATAGTCGTTGCGAAATACATCAACTACGTACAATTTTCGCTGTTGGAACATTTTTGTGCTTGATCCCAAGGCTAACTGAGTTTGTATAAGATTAGCCGCAGAAGTTGTCATGGAGCATTGACGCGTAACAACCTTTTTAATTGATTGGTTGTTTGCATACCTTGTGCGCCTTACTACAGCACTTTTTGCAACGGCAACGTATTGAACTATATTCGTTGCGAAATACATCAACTATGTACAATTTTCGCTGTTGGTACATTTTTGTGCTTGATCCCATGGCTAACTGAGTTTATTTGCAAAAGAATGCCGTGAAATCGGCAAGACGTAGCTGAGAGGTTACCTGATAAGTTAAAATTTCACATCCCTAGCGATCTAACTTCCTAAGTGGAACTCGCACCGAAATGATACAACTGATGAAAGAAAACTGATGTGACTATGTGAAAGGGAGTTTATCGAATGTCGTAGCAGGTCAAACTTATATTTTTAGATGTTTGCACTAGGCGGCTCGTTTGCAGCTTCTCTGAAGTAAATCGTAGCCAATATAGAATTCATTGAATTGAGTTAATATTGGAATACATCAGCTGCCAAAGATTTTAGATGTTGATGATATATGATTTTGTAGTTTAACCTTTTGCCACATAGTGCATTGCATACGATACAGCGTACATTGTGAAACGATGCACACACTGAGTTTGTCCGTATGCGGTGAGTTTACGTGTCTGTTGTTATTCGCTCGCTTTGCGAGATTCCTTAAGGAACCTAGCAACAGCTCCTATTTAGTGTAGTGACTACCGTTAGGATATTCACAACCTAGTTCGGTCCGTCGCTGCGGCTAAACTTTCTTCAACATTGCAATAAATGAGCATTAATTCAAGCGGGAAATGGTTAATTTTTGCTTGGTGATACCAAACTACCACTTTTAAACGTTTTTTATAATTTCAGAAATTCCTAAAGTCACCGACAAATTTGAAGGCGAAGCATGTCGACTGGGTCGAAATCCAGTCAATGGAAATGATCCACAATCGTATTACATTTGTCAAAAGCCCGATAATGATCCCGATTTCATTTGGTAAACTGACATTATCATATTGATTCGGCTGAAAATTTTGCAGCAGCCTTTCTAAAAACGGACGGTGAAATTCCTAAAAACTATCCTAATGTCCTATAAAAGTTATCGTTTTTTAACAGTAAGGGGTAATGTCAATAATCAAAGGGGACCGCACGCAGTTAGACCAAGTTTGAGCATTTGAGTAATCTTAGTGCTTCTGAACGCAAAAGATACTTACACTTTTGTCAAAACATCATTATTCACTGGCACTAATTCAGTAAAGACGTTGAATACCGAGTCACAGTAAACGTATCCAGGAACGCTTTTAAAATTTGTATAGACCATGATTGCAGAAGTATGGGATTTTGACAATACAGAATGACTATGATGATACAGCGTTCTTGATAGCTGCTAGGTAAAACACAAGTAACGAAAACAAATTTGTAATTAAATATAAAAACACTTCACTGCAACAAATATTGCTGGTCTGGAGTCAGTTTTAAAATTCCATGTTTCCGTAATAGTATACTCTTTCAAGAGTGAATTAATGTGTATTTCGTATAGTAGTATTAATCAAATCTTCATCGCAGCAGTAAAGTCATAGTTTTTGTCAGAGCATCATTATTCTATGGCACTAATTCAGTAACACGTCGAATACTGAAGTACAGTGAACGTATCCAGGAACACTTTTAAAATTTTAGACTATCATTACAGAAGTGTGGGATTTTGATAATATAGAATAATTATATGTTCTTGATAACTGAGTGCTGCTGAGGGCAAAAGATTCTTACAATTTTCTCAAAACATCAAATAGCGTTGTGTATTTCATATAGTGTTAATCAAATCTTCATTTCTGCAGTAAATGATAGTTGTTGCGTAGCAATGAACACTAATTCTATGTTGAAGCGGTGATTCGTGTCTTTTGGTATCTTCGCGCAGCACATCCACATCCACCGCTCAGCAATACAAGCAACCATAGTGCTCGAACTACTGAATCAATATTCATAGGTCCGGTTGGTGTCGTAGCCCGCACAAGGGCATTATAGTCCAGCTCGGCTCTCAAAACCTGAGATCGTCAAGATAAATTATGTTGGATGCAGTGCAACAGAAAACATTTCATTTTTGCAGCATCAGCAATAAATTCAGCGTTCAGCTGCGTAAGCTTTGATGTTGCAGTATCGCTTTAGGTTACATTAACAAGATACAAAGAGAACTAATTTTTGGACCAATTTTTGTTTAAAAATACTATTTTATTTCATTCTGACTTTAGGGATGGCATGGGTGTTTGGACCATGAAGCGGTGCTCCGGCGATCGAGTGTTTTCTCCGGTTGATGGCATTTGTAAGTCATCACGGCACGTTCGACGACGGCAACAACAATATTGTCAACAGTATCCGAACTATTGCCCGGTAGGATTAAACTTTGACTTCACTGTTGACTATTCTGAACATATTTTTGCATAATGCTGTTGTTCTTTTTAATTCCAGCTATAACATCAATATATTTGCTCAAAACCTCATGTCAGGGCTGGTTTGTGGCACCGCTTTACACTTTTCGGAGCGGACAACCCGACTTGGCAACTAGCGGGACTTTTAAAAATGTGGTCAAATGCCATAGTCGACTTGTTACAATTTAGAATTGTTGAAGGAAAATAGACTATATTGAGACAGTCCTTCTTTTTGACTCAGCAACTGTCAGTCATATCGGGCACAGTTTGTGCCTTCTCTCACTCAGAATGAGAAAATACTGGCTTATGAAGAGGCGAAATTTGATGCGTTCGCTGAGCCAAGCAGTTTTTAGCTCAGGCTGAGTCAAAAATTTAAAGTAATTTTTTCGCGGTGAGGAAAGAAATGGCCGCTGGCTGAAAATCTGACAGAGTTTTCAGAGTGTAAGCCTTAAGGCGTGTTCACACGCTCAAACTCTTTGCTCAAATTTTGATCAACATTTGAGCTCAAATTTTGATAAAAGTTTGAAAGCATCTTTATTGCATTTTTGGTAAGTTTGAATGTGTGAACACTGTTCAAACTTTTCAACGATATTCCTGTAGCCAATCACCGACACGATTCATTACTTGAAAAAGTTTGAGCTCAAATTTTGTTCTCAAATTTTGAAATATCGCAATTTTTTGTTAAAAATTACCGTCAATTTTTGATCAAAATTTGACCAAATTTTGAGCTCAGATTTTGAACTCAAAATTTGAGAGTGTGAACACACCTTTAGAGAAGTCTTAACAAGCTACTCTGTCTGGCCTGGTAGTCTGCTCATCAGCAGAATTTTAGCTTCAGCACGCTATACGTCGCATGGAATGGCAGCATCAAAGCTGCATGAAAGAATACATGGAATAGGTAGAAAAATGGACATCTAGGACTATCTATATCTCCATCTAATTTCATACAGGTTGTAAATGAAAGCCCACTACTTCTGAGAAGCCAAGAATGCAACTGCAGTCATCTTGGCAGTGGCATGCTGGCGCCGGCAACATAAAATTAGCGTGAGGTAGCATATTTGAAATCTATATTATTTATCCGGACTGTTGCTGTATAGAGGGTCTCCAGCTAAGTATAATTATGTTTTGGTCCCGTCTACTGGAACACAAACCTATTTACAAGTAAATGAAAGGATAAGTTTCGCCCGATAAAAGTATTATCATTAGGAGAAGCGGTGGTCAGTTTCTGCGTCATTATATATTATTGAGTAAATATATCCGTGTTAAAAATGTCAACGGGCTCTCCAACATTTCTGCCAGTGCTAAAGATCGATCATAATAGATAGCCACTAAGTCCTGTTCTGTTGAGGTACTGCATTTTTGTTCAAACCTGACCCAGTTAGACGCGAATTCCCCATTAGTATTGTCATTAGAAGCATTAGTATTGTCTGAGAGTATAAGGGAATATTCTTCATCACTTACATAACTCCGTGAGATCCCTATTCGTAATTCGTCTTTGTTTATTTTCATTTTTTCAGCAACCACGACCACAACCAGTCCAGCCTTGCTACACGCCGCCATGTGTAAGTATTTAGCTCATATAGCGATAAACAGCTACACCAGAGCGTGTTTATAATGAATGCACTTATAGTGAAAATGCTATTACTGTGAAACATCTGCTTGGTCCCGGTCAAATTGTCTTCGTTACACCTAAAAATGGTCACTATAAAAGTGTCATGGTGAAAGATTTTATTCGCCCCAAAGGATTTCTCTCCGAAGCGTACTCTACTGTATTGAAAATTTAGCTTAATAATTTTTAGTTTATTAGATTTTTATCAAATAAATCAAATTATCAAAATTAAATTTTAATTTTAAATTAAATTATCAAATTAAACTAACTGTTCGTCACCTATGTGTCTTTTTTATCTTAGGACGATACAAAGATTCTCAAAAATGAATAATTGAAAATAAGCTCCGAAAGTAAACCATTAAACCAGCCACACGAATTTCTGCGCAGAAACCGGTTGCATCATTTATACTACTCATGCTTTTTAGTTAGTGGTTCTTGTGCGAAACTACACCATTGGTGCTTCTAAACTTCTTAAAATATCCGAAAATAGTTTTTCACAGCCCTCGACAAGAGTGATGAGTTAAGAACTCGCGAGTATGAAGCGCGTGAGTGTGGAACAGATTGCGAGTAGCGTGCGAGAGGAATGCGAGTCCATTTGCAAGTGAATACCGATGAAGCGGAATGCGAGTAGATTTGAAGTGAAATGGATGCGAGCGGCTCTTACTTTTGTCCGTGCTTGAATGTAATCAATACTAATTACTTAGCCAAGTGAACATGAAGTTATATTGTTTATGTGACTATGAGTGATGAGTTAAGAACTCGCGAGTATGAAGCGAGTGAATGTGGAGCAGATTGCGAGTAGCGTGCAAGAGGAATGCGAATGCAAGTGAATATCGATGAAGAGGAATGCGAGTAGATTTGAAGTGAAATGGATGCGAGCGGCTCTTACTTTTGTCCTTGCTTGAACGTAATCAAAACTAATTACTTAGCCAGTTGAACATGAAGTTATATTGTTTATGTGACTATGTTACAAATTTATAAAAGTTATGACCGAATTGTCGAGCAGTACATCGGATTAGCGTAATCAGTGTGCAAATCGCAACCTGTGTTTAATAGTCATACTTGATTGCTAAAATGAAGTTCTTCGAATATAAACCACCGGGTCGATTGTTTCAAAATTTGCTACGGCCCTCATGCATGGCCTTCCGCAAGGCACTATGCCACGGAGCCACGCGCTCTCCCCTCCCTTCCACAGGGTTTTGAAATTTAAGTATTTGAAGCGTAACAAACCTCGAAATTTAGCAAATTGTGACGTAAAATCCAGCATTTGGCCTCACTAAAGGACAGAATTTGGATGTGACCACCCTCAAATGTGAATCCTCTGCACGCTCCTGCTCTCATGTGCACCTAAAAGATAGCGATATAGTGGTGACTTGCAGAAATGAATGCACATTAAAATTCAAATTAGATTGTTTTTATCTATTTATATTTTCTATTTTAAGCCTGCGCCTGTTCAACCATGCTATACCACGCCATGTGTAAGTTGTATACTTGTGCATGACTACGGACTGGAATAGTGAACGGACGTTCGTCGGAACCAGATTATAAAATCGCCATGAGCTTAAAAATTTGTGGTCAGTTGGAGATGTTTAGACTAAATGTGCAATCAAAATGTGTTGGCTAATGTTCGAACGGACCAGGAATTCAATATACGAACGCACCCACAAATATGAAGTGGGTAGTGCAAAACTTTGGACCCCCCCCCGTTGTGATTACGTGGTGGTTTTATATATTAACTATGGGAAAATATGGCGAAAACAGCATCTCCAAGTTTGGCGTTTAATCGATTTGGATCGTAGCCGAAGTTAACGCTAGCCATGTTTTGCACATTATTGGCGTATTTAAATATATAACAATGTATTTTTGCCAAAGCTGAAAGACGCGACATTGTTTTTAAAATTTTCAAGCTTTGTAGAATATGTCGTGATCGTAAAATGATTTAATTATATAATTATGAGTAAATAATATATAAATAAACCATATATTCAATATGTGGTTTCTACGTTATTTAATATGGTAGTACAGATACGACTAGGTCAGTTCCAGCAAATGAGGCGGTCGACATTACCTGGATATGAAGGAAAAACAAAGATAATTGAGGTAGCAATTTTAGGGAGAGCAAACCAAAATCGAGATGAGGGGGCAGGCTACGTGCCTGACAACAATTCCAATACCCAGTGTTAGTTTTTGTTGTACAATGAAAAACTAAATTTAAATTTTTATTTTAAAGGCAACAAGTTACATTCTTAAAATCATTATAACATTAATATATATTTTGAGCTAAACACCACTACTGCTGGAGACTCAAAATCCGTTCCAAGGTGCCTAAATACTATGCTAAACAGGAAATGACTGCCGACAAAACTGTTACTAAACACTGTACGCTTCGTTGATCAAACGTTTGCTTAACAATTTATAGCCCGTTTGTCATTGCGACAATTCCGTAAGCTCGATCTCGGCTAGTTTCTCGAACACGAAAAAATTTTGATCGTGATTGTTAATGCAGTTCCACTACGTACTGCGATAGTCATCCGTCAAAGACACACACATGTAATAGATGCTTTAGTTTTGTAGGAGATAGCCTAGAAATTTGGTGGGTTCGTTAATGCCAAATGTAACCTTCAGAGGAGTAAGTGAAATGCAAGCAATGCCATTTTCGATATACTAAGTCTAGAATTAGCTTTTAAGCATCGTATCTTATACAAGCCTAAGCCGTAGGCACCCCCGTACTAAGCTATTTTCTAATGATATAACGTACGACACCTAAACGTAACATGGCCCATATGCTGGATAATATATTGTGTTACTGATTTCGGCACCTTATTAAATAAACATTACCTGTATATTATGCATTTAATTCATTACTTACCTAAAGATGTGCGCTTAGGATAGGATTCTGTCATACGCAGTCAAATCCGGCTCTGGACGTTTTGCATAGTCGATCCTAGCCCTTGCAAAGTAAAGTGCATAGTCTAGCCAAAATAGTACGTTTGTGCAAGCAGGGCTGGGCCATGTATCTATTTTAATAGTCGACGTTGGCTGTTAGGCAATATTTAATTAGTACTTAGTATTAACTTAATTATTTTGAGTTTTGACTTGCATTTTCGAACAAAACACCTGTATACTTGTCGTTTACCTTGAAATTGCATTAAACATACCGTAAAATAACTTTTCGGACCAAATATAGCTCCACGAATGAATAATTAAACCTAAGTAATAGCTATATCTGCCAAATATATTTATGTACTACATGGTATAATAAGGCATGTTGAAAATTTCTCGATCTTTCCGTAAACCAGGACACGCGGCGTTAAAACTTCACCTTATATTTAGGGTTATGTTCCAAAATCCAATTCTTTTTACGCAGCGGCTTGTTATACAGCGTCCTTACGTGTTATATTAGCTATCATAAATAGCAGAGGGCGGCCCTTGTTACCATTTTAGAGCTCCGCTCGGCTATTAGCTATCATACTCACAGGACCTGGCGCGGCTTGGAAAATGTCATAACAGCTGTTTTGGCCTAGCCAAGCTGAAAATTATCGCCGGGGAGTGCTGTGACAAAATCCGGTCCTAGTGTACACATCTTAAGGTGAACGATGCAGAAGTAATAAATTGTTATAAATCCAAATGAATTCTGAATTCAATAATTACTACTTATAGCCTACATAACTCCTTGACAAACCATTTAAATTGCTGATTTGTGTCGATTTATCATGCTGATAAGCTTTCCCGCATGGATTTATGTGTATTTCGTACAAAGTTGAACAAACATTGTCGCCTATACCCCCTCCCCCCAAAAAATCAATTACTCCTGATCAACCGGCGCGCCTTAGACACCTATGATCTATACATTTAGGTTTTGAGCTCCTTTTCATATAAATTAACTCAAAAATCCAGTTACCCAAGCAGTATATTTTCTGGATTGGTTGATTCCTGCTTTAGGACAGATTCGATAAGTCTGATTAACGGTCAAATATATTGTTAATTAGAAGATTCTGATATAGTAAAATACTTACACAAGGTGGTTGATAGCAAGGTGGTGACACTGGCTGTGGAGGAACAATTATCGGTTGCGGCGATGGCACAACTGGTTCGGGCTATAAGTAGTAATTATTGAATTCAGAATTCATTTGGATTTATAACAATTTATTACTTCTGCGGTGTCACCTTCGGGTGTGTACACTAGGACCGATTTTGTCGCGGCGCCTTCCCGGCGATGGGGGGGGGGTCTCACTTGGCTAGCCAAAAATATTTATAAACGAGTTTTTCCACCCATTATGAGTATGATAGCTAATAGCCGAGACGGAGCTAAATAGTAACAAGGCCAGCCTCTGTATAATAGCTAATATATAACAAGCCAGGTACATTAAAAAGAATTGGATTTTGGAAATTTAACCCTAAATATAAGGTGAACTTAACGCACTGTAGTTTTACACAGAAAGGGTACGTAATATTATTTGGCAGATATAATTATTACTATTACTTTAGGTTTAATTATTCATTCGTGGAAACATATTTGGTCCGAAAATTTATTTTTACGGTATGTTTGACAAGTATACAGGTGTTTTGTTCGAAAATGCAAGTCAAAAACCCAAAATAATTTAATACTAGGTACTAATTAAATACCTAACACAACATCCAATTTAAAATAGATACATGGCCCCACTTACTACACAAATTATTTGGTACACAATTACACTTTTTTGCCAAATTCCAATAAATTCCAAAACGTCCAGACCAATTTAACTGCGTATAATTTAATACTATACCTAGAATAAGTAACAAATATATATATAATGTAATTTAATATATATATTTAATAAGTATAATTTTATATTTTATATTTTATGTACGGTATATTTTATATTTTTCGTTTATAGTTAGATTAGTTTATACAGTACCTAGGCTTCACTTATTTTTGAGATACGATGCTAAAATTCATTGTAAATTTCACCAAATTCCTATCAAAAGTTTACAGTTGATTTAACGAACCCATCCTAGGCTCTCTCCTACAAACACAAATTCTATTACATATATATATATATTTTTGACGGAATAATTTTTCGCAGTACACTAAGTGAACTACCGTAACAATCACCGATCCAAAAATTTTTCGTGTATTCGAGGAGCGCCGAGATTCGACTTACGGAATTGTCGCACCAAGATGGGTACTAAATTATTAAGCAAACTTTTTGAGTGCAACAAAGCGTACAGTGTTTAGTAACAGTTTTGTCGGTAGTCATTTAGCATAATTTTTAGCTATTTGGAACAAATATTTAGTAAGTATTTAGCTCAAAAATATATTAATGTATAATGATTTTAAATGTAACTTGTTTATTTAAAATAAAAATTTAAATTTAGGTTTCCATTGTACAACAAAACTAACACTAATTATTTGGAATTGTTGTCGCGTCACCATTCTCACTCAAATTCCCTTACTCTCCTAAAATTGTACCTAATTATACTTTGATATTTTATATTTTTGTGAACCACACTATAGATAAAATATATTTTATATTTTATATTTTTTTTTTTTTTTTTTTTTTTTTTCGTGTATATTTACTCATAATTTACTCTAATGTTAACAATCTCGACCCCTACAAATATTTGAAAATATTTAAACAATCTATTTTTCGCACAATCTATTGTATTTATATATTTTTTTTTCGCTCTTTTTTTTTCGCTCTAACTTCCACTACAATCTAGAATGGATTAAACGCAAACCTTGGAAAATATGTTTTCGCCATATTTTCCCATAGCTAATATATAAAACCGCCACGTAATCCAGTCCCAATTTTTAGGCTTACCCACTTATTTGTGAGTCATTCATTGAATTCCTGGTCCGTTCGGACATTTACCAACTTGATACACATTTAGTCTAAACATCTCCAAATTTTTCGCCCAATTTTTAGACTCATGGCCCCGATTTATAATCTGGTTACCAACAAACGTCATTCCCATCTAAGTATCATCAGCAAGTTGTGCAATTTATAGCATAATTTATAGTTAAACAGCGCACTAAAATATTTATTAAATATATCCAACAATCTATTTTGATATTTAATGTGCTGATCATTTCTGCAAGTCACTATGCGCGTCTAGGTGCATGAGAGCAGGGATTGCAGAGGACTCACGATTTGAGGGTGGCATCCGGTCTATTATTATTATTCCTTTAGTGAGCCAAATGTGTGGAGTTACATTCACAATTAAATTTCAGGGTTTTGTACACTTTTCAATATGCTTAAATTCAAAATTTCTTGTGGAAGGGAGGGAGAGCGCGTGGCTCCGTGGCACGTTAATACATTGCGGTACGTAACTTTTTATGAGAATTTGTAACATCGCATAGACAATATAACTTCATGTTCGACTGATAATTCGTTTTGGTACGTTCAAGGCGAGGACAAAAGTTAAGAGCCGCTCGGTGCCACTTCAAATCTACTCGCATTCCTATTCCCACTTGCATTCGCATCCCTCTTGCACGCTCTGCGCAATCTGTCCCATTCACTCGCTTCGTCTCGTTCTAATTCATCACTCATCATCACATAAACAATATAACTTATGTTCACTGGCTCATCATTCATTATTGATTACATTCGGCGCGGACAAAAGTAAGAGCCACTCGCATCCATTCACTTCAAATCTACTCGCATTCGGTGGGTATTCACTGCAAATGGACTCGCGTTGCTCCTCACACGGTACTCAATCTGTCAGCCCCGCGCTTCATACTGCGCGAGTTCTGAGCTAGTCACTTTTTGAGGGGCTGAAAAGATTTGTTTTGAGAAGCACCAATTATTTTTCGCGCAGAGAACCACTAACTAAAAAGCATGCATAAATGATGCAACACTTTCTGCGCGGAGAGCATATAGTGGTTCTTTCGGAGCTTATTTTCAATTATTCATTTTGAGAATCTTTGTATCATCCTAATAAAAAAGACACATAGTGACGAACAGTTAGTTTAATTTGATAATTTAATTTAAAATTAAAATTTAATTTTAATAATTTGATTTATTTGATAAAAATCTAATAAACTAAAAATTATTAAGCTAATTTCAATACAGTATAGAGTACACTTCGGAGAAAATCCTTTGGCGAATAAAATCTTTTCGCCCAACACTTTTATGGTGACCATTTTTGGTGTAACGAAAAGACAATTTGACCGGGACCAAGCAGATGTTTCAGCAGTAATAGCATTTCACTATAAGTGCATTCCATTATAAACACGCTCTGGTGTAGCTGTTTATCGCTATATGAGCTAATACTTTACACATGGCGGCGTGTAGCAAGGCTGGGTCTAGGGTCGTGGTTGCTGAAAAAATGAAAATAAACAAAGACGAATTACGAATAGGAATTCACACGGAGTTATGTAAATTGATAAAGATATATTCAGACAATCTAATGCTTAGATGGGCAAACTAATGGGATGGCATATTCATTCGGTCGGGGTACTTAGACAGACTTAAGTAAGCTATCTATCAATCAATCTGTCGCCCAAAATATATTTTTGAAAACCATTTGATATTTTTTAGCGCCTATCAATCTATTTACTCATAATACCTATCATGACGCAGAAAACTAAAAATTCACCCAATCTAATGATAATACTTTTATGCAGGCAAAAATATTTTTTAGCGTGTTTCATTTACTTGTAAATAGTTTCGTGTTCCAGTGAGCGGAGCCAAACCGTAATTATACTTAGGCTGAAAAGACCCTCTATACAGCAACAGTACGGATAAATAATATAAATTTCCAATATACCTCACTAATATTGCGGCGCCATCCATCCCATAATATCCCAGTTCACTATTTGGCTCAGAAGTAGTGGGCTTTCATTACAACCTGTATGATAAATGGAGATATAGATAGTCCCTCAATGCTCATTTTTCCTATTCTATGTATTCTTTCATCCAAATTTTTCCCCCTAGCCTAAAAAACTAAAAACCTACCTAGTAGATCAGACTACAGGCCAAGTTGCTTGTTAACTTTCTCTAAAGGTGTCCCACTCTCAAATTTTAGTTACAATCTGAGCTCAATTTGGTCGATTTTGTAGATCAAAAATTGAGACGGTATTTTTTAACGAAAAATACGAATATTCGAAATTTGGGAACGAGATTTGAGCTTTTCCATAATAAACATATCAGTAGATCGGTACCAATCCGTTGAAAAAGTTTGAACAGTGTCACACATTCGAAACTTACCAAAAATGCAATAATAAAGATGCTCTTCAAACTTTTATCAAAATTTGAGCTCAATGTTGATCAAAATTTGAGCAAAGATTTTGAGCATATGAACACGCCTTAAGGCTTACACTCTGAAAACTCTGTCGATTTTCAGCCAGCGGCTTCTTTCCTCACCGCGAAAAATTACTTAATTTTTGACTCAGCCTGAGCTGATTCAGCGAACACCTCAAATTTCGCCTCTTCATAAAGCCAGTATTTCATTCTGAGTGAGAGAAGGGCACAAACTGTGCCTGAGCTGACAGTTGCTGAGATCAAAAAAGAAGGACCCCCCCCATCGTCTCAATTGTAGTCTATTTATTTATTCAATCTCTAAATTGTAACAATCCAACTGGGCATTTGGGTACCCCGCATTTTTGAGAAGTTGCCCGGCTAGTTGCCAAGTCGGCCGGGCTCCGAAAAGTTAGACGGAGTGCAAACCCAAAAATTTTTGACAAATATTATAAATTTATAGCTGGAATTAAAAGAAACAACAGCATTATCCAAAAATATTCAGAATAATTTTTTTTTTTTTTTTTTTTTTTTTTTTTTTTGTACACTATATTTAGCAATTTATTGTTGTTGTCCGTCATCCGTCTCACTATAATAACTTACAAATCCATCAACCAGAAAACACTCAATCACAGAGCCTCATGCAACGCCATGCCATCCCTAAATTAGAATGAAATAAAATAGTATTTTTAAACAAAAATTGGTCC
>JASANE010002783.1:0-13420 GCA_030248225.1 Trileptium ribeirensis
CCTAAAACTGATGGCTGTCGGAAGGGCAGCAGTATCATATCCTAAACGGCACGTCTCCCATTTTAATTAGATTACGCACATACGGTACTTATGCTCTCAGCATAGCAATATTTGCGTAATTTTGTATCCTATTCGCTCTTAACATGATATACAAAACAATATATTTTACTATGTATCGCACAACATAAATTACAAACGCACAAATTATAACCATATTTTCGATGAAAAAATATAAAATGAATCTTATGCAGTTAATAACCTAAGATATCACTTAATATTACATTATCAAACACTCTAATTAGTGGATGATGAATTGCATAAATGTGACTGAAGTAAAATATTATATCAAACATTTAAAATTGCATAATATATTTAAGACTAAATTATATGCATCATATTTAAAGAGAGAAAATTATAGCAGCATAAACACACAAACCCCTGTGTAAATATTTGTCCGTGAACCTTGTCCCATGCTCGACTACGCTGAAAACTAAATGTAGTCCTTTCATTCTAACGTCAACAAGTGTCTACCTTTCACAATCAAAAAAGTAGTTTTCGCGTGTCACTTTTGCAATCTTTAAACCCATTTCAACAGCCCATGTCACCTTTAGAGACCGGACGTTATAACGTTAGAGTGGGGATTCGGACGGCGGGAGCCGCCCAACTTAGGCTTAGTACATAGCTCATGTAAGAAAATTAGTTTAGGCTTAGTATATCGAGAACGGCACAGCATGCAGGAAATTAGTTTAGGCTTAGTATATCGAGAACGGCACAGCATGCATTTAACTTCCGCCTCTAAAGGCTACTTTGGCCCTCACCCTCACCGGAAAACATTAAAGCTGAGACATTTACAAATAAAGGTTGTTAAAATTTTTAAACCTATGAAAAATTTTGTTTGATGCAACGGTCTTTGTGAACTGCCACTTACAGAAACGTCATTATCTCAAAATAAAAAATAGCAAACCTAAATGTTTGGATCTTTATAACCGCCCATCTTGCAAATGTACGGAATTATTTCTGTTCGGGTAAATGGCCAATCGTAATAGATACAAGTCTGAATAATTTAAAACCTTTTCTTCGTTTAACCAAGGTTTTTAAGGATAACCACGAAAATATAATCCGAAATGCAAAGCGGAATTTAAACTTTAAATTCATTTACTCACCGAAATTGTTTGTATCTGTTATAAATATATTTTTTGTTTTAACTGCGTATAAATCTGGCAAAGTGCGTTGCAGTCACGGAATTCCTAAATGCTTGGCCTTGAAAATGTCTAACTTTTCGAGTTATAACATACTATGATTATTAACACCGCTGGCATGAATTACTCATATAGGTTGAGATTTTTCCAAAATCACAAGTGCAAATATTAATTCTTAAATCGGTATAATCCGTGACAATATCAATATTGGACGTAAAATGGCTTCACGTGCCATGGCTAGATTGACACATTTGATAAGGAACTGAATAATCAGCGTTGTACTCGTTAACATAACCAAAAAAATCAAAATATCCATGCTATGACCAATAACTTTTACTTCAAACACTTATCAATTTCTTTCTCCGGAATAACTATCTTCAAAATATTTCCCTGGCCTACGGTTATACAACTAAGCAGGAAACCTGTAGGTGTGATGATGTCTTCCGATACTAGCCTCTATCGATCGCAGCGGATTAATATGCGCTAATCCATCATTTTAGCACTTAACCATATGAGACCTTCACATTAGCTATACGCTCGCTCAGTCGACCGTGAAGCAGTTTTCCGAACACTCACTGCTGATTGCTTATTGAGAACTACAGATGAGAACTTTGACCCGAGGCCAGGTCCAGCCCGACCGACACGGATTTCAGTCGGGCCGAAATGATGCGGACTCGGGCTTGACCGACCGCGATTTTTAACGAGCCGGATCGGGACCATTTCGGTTATACCCCCATCCCGTAAATCGTCAATTTTGAAGCCACAGCTATAATTTCGATACCATTCGACTCAGTTCGACGAGCCGGTTCAGAAAAAATCCATTTAAACCAGACTTATGACAAAGGATTTTTCGCTTAGCCTAAACGTAGGTCGCGACCCCATGAACTGATTCAGTTCATTTTGCACCATTTGTCACATCCCGCCAATGCGGTTCGAATATAAAATATTCATAGCGAAATATTTTTTCGAAAATTTTGGGTAACAAGAGGAGCCATTGGTAACCCAATAAATGTCAAAAAAAGCTGTCATAGATATGGTCCATATGGCTATTTTCAGAGCGGCCTCGTCCAGAGAAAGCGAGTGATATTAAAACTATCGCTCCATCTTCAAAGTTAATAATTTTCGGACTGGGTGAATAAAACCGAAAAGACCCAGAGAAATTTCGGTTCGTTCTCACATCAATCAAAAACCGAATGATTATTATATGTACAGTTCGATAGCCTAGGATTTGTTTTAAACTTTTGTCAGGCTCATTTCATATATGCGTATTTTCTCCTTATATTGCCTGTATCATTTATATCCTCAATGAGAACTGTATACAAAAAGCAGTACCGGTTTCGATCACTTTTCAATGTTCGCGACATACCACGGTTTTGTCAAAAGATTCATTTCTGCAAATTTCTGTTCGGTATTGCTCGCTTTCAGAAACGGTTGGTGCTTAAACATTATATATATGTATAATATATTTTTTGTGGCTCGCTGCTGTTACTACTAAGAAATAATCAAATACAATATATAGGAAAAGCCAACAATCCGGTAACGAATTAACGGGTGAGAGGCTGGAAAAAGATTCTTAATTTATTAAGTTTAATGAGAAGCTTAAGTTTAATGAGAAGCTATTTGAGTAAACTTCGCTCGTTCCGGGTCAATTATATTGTTCCAGGGTTAGCCGCCGCTACCATATAGTTCGGAAAGATCATTAATAGAGAAATTGAAAAACAAGACATACGTGATGTTAGTTACACAGAGCTAGCTGAAAATATCAACTATATATAGTATATTTATTCATAAAAAACACTACAGATATTAAAAATTATATCAGAATAAATAATTAATAGAAGCACAGGGAAATTTGAAAAATAAAGCATCGATAAAGCTGCGACGAATATGTAAGAATAAAACACATCTATCTAGTCAAGTTTATATATATATATATGTATTAGCTTGCGACGTACCTTTATTGTTTTTATGTGCAGAAATTAATTAAAAATGTCATTAGCAACATTAAGTAATACAAAACAGGACATCGTTTATATTACATGTTCTGCAAAGAACTTCAATAAAATTACATAATAATCATTTGAAGAAACATGACACCGCGGCAAAATTACCACAGTAATTGAAATAGTAAAAAAAATTTTTGAAACAGAAAAGCTTTCGTCATAAACTGTCAAACGTTTAATGAAATGAGCCAATCACTCATCGAAAAGAGCCAAACACTTATTGAAATGAACGAAACACGTATTGAAATGAGCCAAACATTTATTGAACTGAACCAATCACTCTTCGAAAAGAGCCAAACACTTATTGAAATGAGCCAAACACTTACGTATTGAAATGAGCCAAACATTTACTGAACTGAGCCAATCACTCATCGAAAAGAGCTAAACACGTATCGAAATGAGCCAAACACTTACGTATCGAAATAAGCCAATCACTCATCGAAAAGAACCAAATAATTATTGAAATGAGCCAAACACGTATTGAAATGAGCCAAACATTTATTGAACTGAACCAATCACTCTTAAAAAAAGAGCCAAACACTTATTGAAATCAGCCAAACACGTATTGAAATGAGCCATTTATTGAACTGAGCCAAACCTTATTAAAATGATTCGATCACATAATTACTATATCATTTCGTTCACGTACAATAGGTCAAGTGTGTCTCCACTATATAGACTGTGGAAGGTTAACTTATTTTATCGATTCTTGCTCTGTGATTTTTGCTTTTCTTGCTCTGCACTATTTCTTTCCGTATTGCAATATTCCTAAAGAAATTGCTTATGCACCAGTTTTATGTTAGTATATACCAAGTTATCCTCCATATATCATGAAACCGAAATGTACTTGAATCGAAATCATACCATTAGCGTTTCGCAGAAGGGTCTGTGTACGGCAGTTAGTATTAAATATAAATACTATAAGAAAAGCGCACTTTTGGAAGCACAGAGAAACATAGGAAAATGTTTAAATATATACAATAATTAAAATAAACAAATAAAACATTAAAGTGGACAACATAATTACATATCATTATAACTTAATACTTGTTGCGAGACACAATTTTTAATATTACTCTCATTGCGGCTACTGAACTATAAATAATTACCACTGGGTGTGTGACCCTATGTTCTAATTCAAAAATAAAATAAGATACGTAGTAACTCGCAAAGCTAGGGGAAACGGAGGGAGTATCATGGCTACTCTGCGTTTAGCGAACATTTCGTCGTTCAAATTTCAGGGCCCTGAGCCGATTAAAAGTCCCACGTTAGCAATTATAC
Source organism: Trileptium ribeirensis (assembly GCA_030248225.1). Lineage (NCBI taxonomy): Eukaryota > Metazoa > Nematoda > Enoplea > Enoplida > Thoracostomopsidae > Trileptium > Trileptium ribeirensis. Next base: position 4,484 of record JASANE010002783.1, read on the forward strand.
ACCGGTAATAATTTAAAGGCAACGCTACGGTCATTTTAGTCATATATCAAATTTCTTCTTCCAATGACCAAACAAACTAAGCCTTTTGAATGCTATATTACACAAATTTTAAGAGAAATAACTTGAAAAGAATTATTACGTTGTAAGACCAGGGTTTTTTTTTTCAAAATTCATGCTGTGCTAAAACGTGTGTTTTTTTTAATTTAGGTGTTTTTTGTATTTCACTGTATTTTAATTAACCCGCAAATACCCAGATACCCTGTTTTAGCGTTACAGGGAAGCTCATGCAATGATAATTAACCGGCTACTAGCACTTTTATATTAATGCATGCATTATATATTTATACAATGGACCAATCAGTTATATTTAGCACTAATTATTTCAGAATTTATAGACTAAGGTTCCTTGTTATAGTATAGAAGTTTAAGATGGACAAATTCGTAATTAAACGTAAAGCTTGTAGCCTTTTCATTAAACAGTTCAGGTGTGCTAAATTGTGTTTTTGAAATTTAGGTGTGTTTTTTGAAATTTGACTGTGTTTTTGCACTGAGAAAAACACAAAGCAAAACCCTGTGTAGGAACTTTGCTTTATTTGATGCATACCACGCCAATACAATTGCTTTTATCGAATTCACCAACAACAAAACCATATAAACGCATTGTTATGACCTATATACATCAATATTGAAAAATGTCAAAATTAACCATTTTTGGTGCAAAAATTTAGCAATTTTGTTCCGGTACCGTTCCACACATTTAATAACCCATCCAATCAAAGTTAAAACAACGACACCATATAATTCCATTGTTCATCCCCAACAGACAAGTACCGTGGTTTGTAAAATTTTATGAAAATTTCACTTTCTTGGGGGGCGGGTATTTTTAAACTTTGGCTCATAACGCTAAACCGGTAGTTACCCTGACACAAAATGCATAAAAGCGAAGTTGTAGCTCCCGATGAGAGGTCATATTTCGAGCCGATACCTCTGGCAGGAGTTTTAAAAATGTCGGGTAATTCCAAATGACCAAAAGCAAACTCCAATTCGTGTCGATTTTATGAAAATTTTGCTAGGATATCATGGGAGTAGTGCATATACAAAGCCAGGCGCACAATATATTCATTTCATAAAACGACGAATACAAAAATTGCGAAAATCCATGAATCTGGCGAATACTTTTGACACTAACCGACGGAGAAAGATTTTTTCACAATTAGGTGCTATTTCAGGAAACTCCACAGGCTCCATTTCAATTATTACGTTACAGTTTCTGCTAATGATAAGACGAGCTATGAACCTTTGGCATATGTATAAGTAAATGTTACAGGCGTTTCAATCATTTTTGGGCCTTCAAATAAACGATTTAGTTTCCACCAAACAATCACGGTAAACACAGTACGCGCTCGCTAGAAATGACTACCGCCTTCTGAACGAGCTGAGTTACGTTACGAGTAGAGAGTGAGCGAGCGTCCACTGTTTCAGCGTTCAACGGTCATATCTGATGGGTACCGTACGTAGCTTTGGAAACTGTCTTTATATTCATTACCTCCATTGACATCAAAAAAATTCTTAGCCTGCCTGCCTGCAATATATTCAGACGTCTAAGTGATTATGAAATAAATATCTCGCCGTACTAGTTAATAGAAACCATGTAAAATATAAAATGTGTACTTGATCCGCCTGACCGGTGAATTATGCATCCTGTAAAATATTACCAATGGAATGGGAAGACAGGATTAATCCCGATATTTTATCAATAATGAATCTTTACCAGGACTGTTTGCTTTCACCATCAAATACGCACTTTGTGATTATATATTTTAACAAAAACTTTTGGTACATAACTAAATGATTCAAACAGACGTTACCGAACATCCATCTCTAAATTTTTAATAATATTACATAATACACAAAAAATATTACACCAAGCTATATTAAATGCGATGTGTTCTATAAATATTAAGGCATTTGACCGGTACCAGAGACATCAGCGCACAAAACATACACAATATGAAATTTTAAAAACAAATAAAAAAATTATATTAAGGCACATATACATAGAGATAGAATCGCTTAACATACCACCAGATTCGTTATAAACATTTCAAGTGAACTTCAGCAGCGCGACTTTGTCAATGCGTTCTAGCTCGTTGCGTACGTGTAGCTGCGTTCACACGCTCTAACTTTTAGTTCAAATTTTGATCGAAAGTTGATAGCATTTTTGTACATTCTTTAACAACACCATGCATAGTCCCTATCCAACGAAAAATTCATTATTAAAGCATGGAATAATTAGGCCAACTAACTTCGTACACGTTTTTAAAAACGTTAAATCTCAATAGTTATCAAATGCTATTAAGTTATATAGCCACGGTCGTAAACAGGAGTTTAAAATGGATGCTTGAGATGTATAGTGTAAATATGCAATGAAAACATGATTAATGATTGGCAAAACCGGGGTCAAAATTTTAGACGAACCCCTGCAGACGAAAAACTGAGGGTATGGATCCCGTGGTGCTTACGCTCCTGTAACTATCTCTCTAAATATCAAATTTAGCACAAAATTATTACCAAAACAACACCGGAGGATAGATACATTTTTTAGTTTCATATTTTACATTTTACGCAAAAAATATATACTCATACAGTCGAAAGAATCAAATATTATGACGAAGAAGAAGAAATTAAGATTAAAAACGGAAATTGGCTCGGACTGAATTTTGTCAGTTTTTGGGTCGGGTAAAGCTCCTTAATATTTCGTTTTCGTTCAGGCTAATCGCACTGTGCAACCTACACTGAAAGCGTATAAGACATAAAAGATTTTTTGAAAAGAATCACTTTCAAGCAGTATATAGCAATTAATTTCCTTACAAACCACAAAACATCATCGTATCTCATTATAAAAATTCCGTTTTAAAATAAACGTGTAAATCCACGGCATAAAAACTTAAAACATGATAAAAACATGGATTAGCATAAAAAAACAACTTATATAAAAATAATTTATTATTTTAGTAGTAAAGGAAAAGCAGGCACACCATGATATATCAATATAGCAACTGCTATTAGTTAATGAAAGCACCAAATTAATAAAGCACAGGACGTAGAATATATTCATCGGAATGACAAATTCACACGTGGAATTTTCTTAGGATGTTAGGATTAGGCTCCTACAGCATCGCTCGGAAATAATAATAAATGCAAATCTTTAGATGACAATTTCGGACAAATCCATGAATGAACTTGCGGATTTATTTCAGTTGTGAAAATAATGTCTTCGCAAATCTGTTGCCAGCCGTTAGGCGAAAGTATTGCGACCAGTCCGCCAAATTGCATTAATTTCTGACTTTGGATCTGCTACAATACTAGCCAGAAGTATCTGTCGCATTTCGAGAAAGGCGTGAGTGGTTCATTCGATATTTTGAAAGTATTAAAATTAATAATAAAATTTGGTTTTAATAAAAATTTCTTTCGAACGAGCCGCGAGCAAGGTGCGAGCGACCGACAGTCATTTTTGCGAGTATTGTTATACAATAAACGATCGCTTTCAAGAAGCACTTTCGTTGGAAATAATTAGGTAGCCACGTGTGAATTGTATCAAAAACTTTATGTACTGTAAAAATAGGGTATTATTATAGCAAAAGTATAGCTACGAACAACAATTTACTGATAAAAGAGTTAATTATGGCTTCTTCAAAGATGTCACCAACAACACTTGCTGATAGTAAACTAGTAGCTTGTCTTATCTTAAAGATGGCCAATTCTAAGTGTTGAATATGTCATTTAGAGAGACGTACATAGTGGTATTGAGCATAAAAATTACAAACCGAGCCACCCAATATTTAGCAATGTAGCTTGAATAATTGAGGAGATGTACTCGACATTGTTCTCACAGTGTGCAGTTACACAGACGATAGCTTGCTCTGCAAAATGAAACTAAAACCCCTATGTATTAATCGAATGATTGTGGAGATATTACCATTTTCGTGTATTTTAACTCCTTTGGGCCCATTAAAAATACCGTTTTGACTCAATCAAGGAGTGTAATTAATGACAATAGTAGCACAACATCTAGAACTACATATAGGATGATTGCTCCACGAAATCAGACTGAGAACACCTTTATAGTTCGAGTTATTGTGGACATAATTACCATTTTGGTGTATTTCAGGTCTCATGGGCACATTTTAAAAATCTGTTTTTACGCGAAATCCCAGATACTAAGTAAACCACAAGCAAAGCGTTATATATAGCCTTATAGAGGCTTATTTTGCTCTACAAGAGTGCACTATTTGGTTCATATATATCTGCACCGGTTGAAAAGTTACAGTATGTAACTGTGAATTTTGGTCTTTTTGGGACCCGATCGGAGTCCCTTTGGACAGCTTTTCAGCATTGGCGGGAATGATTCATATATATCTGCACCGGTTGAAAAGTTACAGTATGTAACTGTGAATTTTGGTCTTTTTGGGACCCGATCGGAGTCCCTTTGGACAGCTTTTCGGCATTGGCGGGAATGGGACGGCTTGAGTTGTTAGAATAGGTGTTCGCTCCTTAACGGGCACAAATAGAGATTTCAAGCTTTCTAAAGAGCTATCGCCCGAATGCCCGACCAATGTTGCTTTATGCATGTCACTGTAAAAAACCAAATCACGGACACTGTCAAATTTCACCATTGTCAGGGCTAGTAATGGACTATTGTGTATCGCTGTCAATAACAATAATTGATAGCTATTAATGATGAGGGCTAGTAGGAATTCTTCGCTTCTCTCGTTTCACTCACTACACCATATTCAGTTTATTTAACGATTTGATTATGACGAAAATAATTCTATTTAATAACTTGTACGAAAATCTCACATTATGTACGTCAGCTCAGACAAAAATTACTTATTAATATTGTGACGCTACATACTTAAACGTTGCACCAAATGCTTACAAAACGTAAAAAAAAGATTTTCGACCATTACTAGTTAAAAAGAGACTCGGCTCTATTTTCTCATGAGTTTGTTGAAGTTGTAAAACGCGACAGTCAGGGACAGCAATGAAAGTAAATTTTTCACGAATCGTTCACTAAATAATTCATGAATATTGCTAGCGCACATTTCGTAAAAAAAACTAACAGCTTTTCAATTGCTATTTGTGAATTTTTGACCGTCCGCGAACAATTATTCGTGAAAAATCTAATTTTATTTCCCTAATAAGATTCACAATCTAATCTGCAATGGCAACGCTGAAATCACTTAAAAAATCAACCTATTCAGCGATAAGAGCCGCCTGTTGACAGCAAATAATCACAAGTTCATACTGAACTGAAAACAACTCAAAACGTGTTTCTCAAGCACAGCTGTTCCTAAGGAAAAGGCTAAGGCTAAGCAACTGGCCTCAGAATATTAGTATCACATAGGAGATACACAGTGTAACGTTACTACAATTTAGTCCTAGGCATTCATTTAGTGTGACTTTAGCTTCGCGGTTACTGGTAAGACATAAAAAATAACGTTACGGGAATCACTACATTTATGAACACAATAATTATTATTATCATTGTGCTTAAAAATATTAAATAAGCAATTATTAACATTCGTTTATATTTTTTTAGAAATAATAATGTCTACTCAATCAAAACCAAGAAAACCATATCGTAAATCGAAGACATGAATGATGTATCCATAAACGAGGAACACAATAATATTATTATTTACGGCGAGCGCGCCAATGTCAAATCGATCGGGGACATCGCTGCGTCGGGGTAGGTCCAAACAAAAGGGGCGACGAATACGGCGGCGGATGGGTGAATTAAAAGATCCCATCTCATTTATTACTTATCCATTTATAGTTACAGCAGTGATATTCGTTCAGAAATTAGTTATCTGTTTAAAAAATATCGTTGTATTGTATGTTTGGTACAAAAGTCCGTACCGTTTCATCAGTGGACGAGAATAGGAGCATCGATACACAGTGAACGGAGTAATCAACGAACACAGGCGAGACAGAGATTGTCTCCGACAAAAATGACTAGGTGCTTTGTTGAGTGCTATCAGAACGATGGTCGCTGCTTAGATCTCCGTTTTGCGGATTCTGGGCACCTGCAATTATAAAACATTATGTAACATTATAAAACAAATAATAGCTAGAAATGCAGATCTACGGACCGAAATAAAGAAAACTGTTCGAAAAAATATTTCAATAGTTCCGAATAGCAACGGGTCACAAGTTGCTGATTTCAAGTGTTCATCCTTTAGAAACTGAGGAGTTATTTTTGGTCGATATATCGCTCAAGCAAATACGGTGAGACGTTTCCCAAAAATGTATTGACAACATTATTGTAAACATTAGGCGGTGTACTTTTTAGAAATATTAGGCCATACTTAAAGAAGAATACTTTAAAAATAATTATCAGTCAGCGATAGTCATAAGCTAAGTTGTAAACTGACTTCTCCAAATAGGCGGACAAGGCCCTAGTTACATATTTTCACCTTTTTTCAGGTCGCACGGTTCGTGTTCAAAGGGCCCAACAGGTACTGTCGGAAGTGGCAAAATTACCGAATTTTCTTTGTGGAGCTAAAATGCTATTCTTCCCCTATTTCGCCAAAAACGTACCCAATTATTCTCTATGGGGCCAAAAGTCACTCAAGATATTTTAAGCACAACTGCAATCAATAGTTGATAAATGACATGTAGAGGACCCGTAAACCCTTATAATACGTCCTAGTCGCAGGCCTTGGGTGTCAATAGTAATTAACATTGATAAAGTTTTGTGTCTGGAAGTTATGTACAGTACTAGCCAGAAATGAGTGTCACCTTTCGAACGAACGAACATCGAACAAAATTTATTTATTCTCGAACACTTTTCCAACAAACCTCGACTCAGCTCTCGAACAAATTTAAAAAGCGCGCCAAAATGTCGAACACGTCTCGACCACATTTCGAACAAAATTTTTAATTTGTCGAGCGAACTTCGAGCTAACATCGAACGAACAGCACTCAGTTATGGCGAGTACTGTATATAACTAAATGGTACTCACTGCGACCTGACCGACGCTGAATTTTACAATTATTTCTGGCAAAAAATTAAGCTACACAATAATAATTACGTTTAACACTACTAGTGTCTTGCAAGCGAGGGTGATACATACAGCAAACACGGCCTGTTATGTTTTATTGTCACAAACTAGTTTATTATAAGATATAGGTTGTTATTTAGCATAATATACATTGCTATGAACATAACAAAAATGTAAAAATCCTATCAATACATTGCAAATTTGACTTAATGTGAAATCTATTTCCCGACAAAAATCACTATTTTCTATGTGATAAAGCAAACGGCGTATTTGCTTATTTCTATTTATTACTAATCGTTGATTTATCACTGTTTCTATTAGGTTGGAAACGGACTCACTGATATACCTAATTGCTGGTAAAACTCATACAGGTTCTTTATTCCTGTGCCCGTTGTTGCAGGGCAGAGTTAAACAACCCGTATTTTCAGTTATAAATTTAAAATTCTTTTGATTGTGCCACCAAGTATTTTTCTCTTCTACTTATAACTAAACTTAATATACCTAATTGTGGTAACTCAGACAGGTTCTTTATTCCTGTGCCCGCTGTTGCAGGGCAGAGCTTAACGACCCTATTTTTAAGTTAGAAATTTAAAATTCTTTTTATCTCACCAAGTATTTGTCTCTTCCGCTTATAACTAAACTTATTGCTCCACGTGTTGATTTCTCAGAAGAAGTCTTCTCAAGAACTATATTTTCAGGCAATATATACTATATAAAAATCAATATAATACTTACAAGTAGTTTCGAAGGTAGTTTTGATTTTGCCGCTAGAGACGCTACTATTTTAGTGATGTTAAAGAACACTGTACAAACTTCATATCATGACATAAATATTACTTCAAATAGGGTGGCGATTTGTTGATTTAACAATTCAGATTTTACATTTCAGCTAAACCACATTTCTTGCGACTCTTCGGTTTCATGAAATGCGTTATATTTTGCGCAATACACGCGCCATGCTCTTGATTATTGAATTTCATGCCCCGATTTCAGATTTTACATGTAGGTAAACCATATTTGTTGAGACTCTTTGGTTTCATAAAACCCGTTATATTTTGCGCAATACACGCGCCATGCTTTTGATTATTGAATTTCATGTCCCGATTTCAGATTTTACAAGCAGGTAAACCATATTTAGTCCTTTCTCTTTGGTTTCATAAAACCCGTTATATTTTGCGCAATACACGCGCCATGCTTTTGATTATTGAATTTCATGTCCCGATTTCAGATTTTACAAGCAGGTAAACCATATTTGTTGAGTCTCTTTGGTTTCATAAAACCCGTTATATTTTACGCAATACACGCGCCATGCTCTTGATTATTGAATTTCATGGCCCGATTTCAGATTTTACATGCAGCTAAACCATATTTGTTGAGTCTCTTCGGTTTCACAAAAACCCGTTATATTTTACGCAATACACGCGCCATGCTCTTGATTATTGAGTTTCATGTCCAGATTTCAGATATTACATGCAGGTAAACCACATTTGTTGAGACTCATCGGTTTCGTGATACACATATTTTGTTCAATACATGCGTCATGGTTTTTACTATTAAATTTCATGTCCAGTTTTTTGACTCCACCACTCGTATTAACATATGGCCATACTGCTATTTGAACTTAATGCTTTATAATAATGCATTAACAAAACTGGGTGCTTGTGTTCAATATGAAGCTTTATTTATGGTAACTATTAAATAACCTAAGTAGGAACAATAGGCAAAAAATGCTTAGTATTTCACAATATTATGCTTAAAATTTAAGTTTTTAAGCATAATTCTTTTAAATTTTCCGATTCATTTGTGGTAAACATTTTAGGTCCTCATTTAGCATTAGCAGCACACGTAACCGAACGAAGTACAATAAATA
>JASANE010002784.1:0-39022 GCA_030248225.1 Trileptium ribeirensis
GCTTTCGCGCCCGTTCCGGTAGAGTTTTCTGCAGCATTCGATTCTGTCTTACAGAAGCGATATGTGGTCATCGCGGGAAAGCATTGTGTGCCTTCGAAACACCGGCAATCTATCACAGTCTGAAATTGGTGCATACGGTCAACTATCAACGCCATTCGGCGATATGTCAGACAGTGCAGGCTTCGCCAAAAACGCCTGTTCAATAATTCGCCATCGGTCGGCAGCTTAACAACGCGTTGACGGATCGAATTGATATTAGATAACATTATCACAGCACGTTTCGTGATGACAGCCGGCTAATAGCAAAACCAAGCGATCGGTCGCCTATAGTGACACCTACCCGGATTGGCCGGTTGTGAGCCATAAAAGTACTTAGCGGCGGACTCAGATTGACTTAAACGGTCTGCCTATGGATAAGTAACATCCCTTTTTAACCGGGGCAGTGAAGGTCGAAAGATCAGGTTCCGCAAATATTGATATACTTCCAGAATAATCAAAGCTGACAGATCGCGATGCGTAGCTTCTCACACCCAACTAGAGAGGTCAGTGAAGTTTTGTCTGATGAACAAAAAGAGAGCCAGCGTAACATCCGTCCTGCTTCAGAAGCATGGCCAATGTTAAAGCAAAATGAAAAGAAGATTGAAAGAAATCTTTGAACATTCATGTTGGAGAAAAAAACTTTGCGTATATCATAAAGTGCGTCGCCGTTTCGGGAGTCAGATCCAGGAGTCGAAACGTCGTTGTACTGGGCTTTGGTCACGCGCAGGCGCACAGAGTTTCATCCAAGTAGCGTTTGCGCACACCTTCGCGCATGGCAAAAGTGACGGGGGAGTACTAACATTGTGGTCCAGACCTGGTCGACGGCATAAATGTTCACGATAGAGAAATTTATTTTCGTTGTACGTCTTGATGAAATCCGAATCTGCTGTCGTTTGTGAAAACAGATGTCCGAATATCGTGAAATATTCAAAACTAATATTCAAATTTATATAGGTCAAAGCGCCCACAGTGCCATGCCTACTTGTTTTTTGGACCGCTGACATAGATATATATGCATACTAATGTTTATACACACACACACGAGTAAGTCGAAGTTTATTTCAATTTTGTTCATCTTTTTGGTTCACATATACTCAGTCGCATTGATCCACGATTTATGATGCCAAATGTAGCAAATTCAAGACGCACTGTCCCTCAGGTAAACAAGATAACACAGCCCAACGCGTCATCGGGTTAAATAATCATTGTTCTAATTACAAGCAGTAAACATACAATGTTAAAATTTGAAATTTTACTTTTGGTGTTTTTTAAAGGCTCAAAAGCTCTAAAAAAAAAATTTTTGACAAAAAAATGCATAACAGTCGAAAACTTTGATAACTTTGGCTCACGCCTGAGTTAACTCAAACCGGTGAACCCAATAGACAAATCCAATAATTCTCCAATTTGTAGGTTTTGTTAGAATTTAAGAAATAGGAATTCGTGGTAGCAGCGCAAACATGTAGCCGTCCATGTTCTTTCGAAAAGTGGGGGGCTTCGCTCGATCCGATTTTTTTTTTCGGGAGAAATTTTCCAAGTGGGGGTAATATTTTTTTTGCTTAAATTACTGAATATTTCCATATTTTCATACATTTTTACTACGCATGAATGTATTTTCAAGTTAAAAACGGATTTTCGGCTTATAAAATAGTGGTAATTAAAAAACAATTTGCATACAAAAACATAAATTTTTAGACAGAAAAAAAATTGAATTGGGTGAACATGGGGGGACCATGGGAACTCGAGACCCAACACGGGGTGATTCGAAAAGTGGGGGGGTCCCTTTTTTTTTTCTAGGCCAGAACGTAATGGACAGATTATTATTACGCGTCAAATAAAACTATATACGAAAATACAACGAGCTATCACAAATAACGGCATTTGCGCTATTCTAAATACGTTTTTTTGCGCTTGTGTTTTTCAGAAACCGACCGACCCCGTTTGCGCTACGCGTTCCAATGTGCTGTAGATATTGCCATGACATATCATAAGGTAGATTGTTTTAAAAAGTGGAAAATTTGAGAACATAACCAGTGTATCGTTTCACGAGCTCCAAACTTTTTTCGATTTGAACTAATTTTCTCGCGAAATTTTTACCGCAATTTCCTTACCGTACGGAGCTTACTATACAACAATGCAAATGTATGATAAAAATTGGAAACTAGCATCAATTTATAAAAGAATTACCGGCACTATTAAACAAAAAGTGCAATGTTTCAAAGTGAAAGTCGGGGTTATCAAAAATTTTTTTGACTTAACGCAATCTCAAAATTTTTTGATTAAAGGGGTAACCGTAGAGAATCTTTCACCGACAAAATCGTTCGTATAAAAAAAATTGAATATGCTTTATATTATATTATCGCCTCCTCAATGATTTTTCTGGGTTTCTCTTTACTATCCCCCCTCTCCTTTTTTGACTAGTAGGCGTGTATTCATTTTAACAAAAGATGATTTTTGCTGAAACTACGTTTTACTCTTTGTACATGCTGTATTATATTATGTGTATTTTTTGCATTATACATTGCGTATCATCTATAGTTTTTAGTCTTATGATCTGCGGATTAAATGTTCAGCAGTATAACTGGAACGCCCAAGTGAAATTAATAAAGTCTGCTTAGATTTAGGTATTGTTATAATATTGTGCAGCTGACATGTCAGATTCCACGATTACTCATATTTTGCAAACTGTGAGGGTAAGTTGTGTTGCCGTTAAATTTTACGTAGGTTTCAACAATACTTTCGCTTTGGTTATAATGATGTTACGTAAAAATCTTTCATTTGCTCAACCAGTAACGTTTTTGATGTGATTGAGCTTCGCTAGATGGTAACTCGAAAAATGGTGGTTGAATTATATTGGTCACGGAACAGTTTGAACCGAGCTGTCGAATTGAAATCTCGGTTTTTCACGGACAACTACATTTGCTTTTATTCCCGTTGCTATATAATCTCGGGCTTAATGTGTTATCTACTTAATTTACAGAAAATATGATCTTCTCACTCTATGTATTATTTTTCGCGATCAGCTTTTAATCATTAACGTATCTTTTGCGTATGGCAGTCTATGGTGCGCATTCGCTTGTGGATTTCACTCGTGCATCCCATCGCGGGGTGTGATGGCCTAACCTTTTAACTGATCATTCAGAGTTATGTAAAATGGTATACACCTATCATTGTATACACCTATCATTCGAGTTATGTAAAATTGAGATGCATAATTTGGTGAATAGCGCTTTTTTGCCAAATTTATACACAAGGCTGTAGGTGCACAAAATAGGTTTTAAAATTTTCTCGTTCTTGGCATAACTAATTTTAAAGAGTTTTTAAGGTTGCAGAGAACGATGACTATTCAGTCGTAAATTTATATCACGTGTGTACTTTTTCGTGTTTGATGTTGCCTAGCGCCTGGATTAGAAGGAAGGGCGGACGAGACCCCTATTTTGCTGAACATACTGAAAAGTGATCCATTACCTTGTCATGACCCTACCTCGAAATTTTCGAGAAGGAAATGTCAAAAATTTGATAATAATGACTCCGACATCGAATTAGCTATTGATTCAGGTCGTTTTGAACAACCAAGGAATTTGTTTACCAGAAACGGGACCCTTTTATTTACGTCTTTTATTCATCTAGGTCGCAACTGTTGCTGTAATTTCTTAAGTTGTTGTGTCTGCGATTATATAGGTTTCCGGACGAAGTCATTTTTTCAGACTCATCCGTTCTGCAATGGTCGCTGTGTCTGTTGTAGCAGTTTTCATGCTTTAGATTGTTGAGCCGGGCTCGTTCATACCGGTCTCTCAGCGGTTTTTACGTGCCTTTAAATCTACCATATTTTACCGCAAAGTATATATCTATATTTAATTTTTCTATTAGTAATACTATTTACTACCGCTATTTGTTTTGTAGCTTCATAGATTTTCGCCGGAACCGGAATTCTGGTTACTCCCTGCCGAAAACCTATATAGACAATTCTTGATGACGATATGCAATATTGCTATGTACCAATAACTGAAGACAGACTATATTCTGGAAATCGGTTTCGCTGACTCTAAAACCATTAAAAAGACATAAAATATGGCCGCTGGACTATAGTTAACAATATTATTGTATTCAACTTTCAGAAACCAACATAGAGACCATTCTCAACGTCCTGCCCTTGATATTAGAGAAATTAAAATGCACTTTTTTAAATCGAGTTGGTCGACCGTAAAACCCTTGAAACTACATGTAAATATGTGATATCAAGTTGGACTCCAGATAGCAAACACATGTATCCAAATAAATACAAAATTCTTGATAACCTAATAGGCACGGAATAACCGAAACAACTGGAACCGGGACCATCCATTTAAACCAAATTCGGAACCTGGTCTTTGAAACTTATATAGTAAAACAGATGAAGGTACAGTGGATATAAAATATATTAAAATCACTTTTACATTAAACTTAATGTATTGCGATGGCATTATTGCTTTTCTGAAACTTTAAAGAGACTGAGGAAGCTAATAATGTTTATCGATCAATATGTCGGTTTTTGGACACCCAGAGCAAAAATGCCTCCCACTAGACACACTTGCGTATACTGCGTCAAAGCAAGTGCGCTTACAACGCATGCCGCGAAAAATAAACACTTTCGCTCTGTCTCCAGTCGCTTCATTTTTAACACATACGTTTGTTACATGTTATTCTGTAAGAAACTTGAAATTATTGGTTTATATGGTCTAAGAGAAAATATTAGAAGGTAGTTTTCTGATCACTGGTAAGAGACACTGTTTAGGCTAGCGTTGAGCAACCAGTGTCCTTCAGTTAGATGATAACAGTTAGGTATTGGAACTTGATCATTGTATATATATTATATACATATGTTTGGACCATAGATGAAGCAAAAATGTGGAAAATTTCAAACAAAATTTTTAAACCGGAATTCCGGTTCCGGTATGGTTTTTGCCCTTAGCCGGAACCGAGAGTGGAACACGATTTTCGCCGGAACCGGGAGTGGAACACGATTTTCGCCGGAACCGGGAGTGGAACACGATTTTCGCCGGAACCGGGAGTGGAACACGATTTTCGCCGGAACCGAAATTCCGGTTACTCCGTGCTAATAATTCAATGTAAGGGAAGAATGCAATAACACGGCAAAATTTGTGACAAAAGATCGACGAATCATATTCGTTCCCACAGCAGCACAAAGCGTGGTCCCACAAAAAGTGTTGGTTTGATAGTTGTAGATCTAGTGCGCTAATGGCGGTCACATTTTTCGATACGAAACCTAAGTCACGAGATACGGACTGAAAAACACTTTTATATATCCGTTTGGCCAGATTTGGCAAAGAACCAATAAAAACTTGTTTTGCCATTTTGATTTGAATATAAGATCGGAGATTAAAGGTTAACTAAAGAGCACGTCGTCATCACATTTGCTATCGAACGGCAAAAATTGTCGAAATCGGTCCATCCGACAATGAGCTATCAATGACAGCAAAGCAAATAAGTTTTCACAATTTTCTCCCTAGCACTCTCAGTGAAAACTCGGCTCGCTTCGTTCCCTCTGAACTAAATAAAATGAAGAAATTATTACCAAACTGATCAGCTTTTGGAATTAAATCCGGAAATTGCGCCAATGCAGATCGAATATCCCGCTTGGACTCTTCAATATTACGGTTCTAAAAATAAAAATCAATATAGATCATCTACACAGCTGTCCAAAACGAGAAAATTTTTACAGCGCAAATCTATGAAGCTACAAAACAAATAGCGGTAGTAAATAGTACTACTAATAGAAAAATTAAATATAGATATATACTTTGCGGTAAAATATGGTAGATTTAAAGGCACGTAAAAACCGCTGAGAGACCGGTATGAACGAGCCCGGCTCAACAATCTAAAGCATGAAAACTGCTACAACAGACACAGCGACCATTGCAGAACAGATAAGTCTGAAAAAATGACTTCGTCGGAAACCTATATAATCGCAGACACAACAACTTAAGAAATTACAGCGTCACTTGCGACCTCGATGAATAAAAGACGTAAATAAAGGTCCCGTTTCTGGTAAACAAATTCCTTAGTTATTCCAAAACGGCATTCAACAATAGCTAATTCGATGTCGGAGTCATTATTATCAAATTCCCTCCGACATTTCCTTCTCGAAAATTTCGAGGTAGGGTCATGACAAGGTAATGGATCACTTTTCAGTATGTTCAGCAAAATAGGGGTCTCATCCACCCTTCCTTCTAATCCAGGCGCTAGGCAACATCAAACCCGAAAAAGTACACACGTGATATAAATTTACGACTGAATAGTCATCGTTCTCTGCAACCTTAAAAACTTTTAAAATTAGTTATGCCAAGAACGAGAAAATTTTAAAACCTATTTTGTGCACCTACAGCCTTGTGTATAAATTTGGCAAAAAAGCGCTATTCACCAAATTATGCATCTCAATTTTACATAACTCGAATGATAGGTGTATACAATGATAGGTGTATACATTTTACATAACTCTGAATGATAGGTGTATACATTAGGCCATCACACCCCGCGATGGGATGCACGAGTGAAATCCACAAGCGAATGCGCACCATAGACTGCCATACGCAAAAGATACGTTAATGATTAAAAGCTGATCGCGAAAAATAATACATAAGTAGAATTTCATATTTTCTGTAAATTAAGTAGATAACACATTAAGCCCGAGATTATATAGCAACGGAATAAAAGCAAATGTAGTTGTCCGTGAAAAACCGAGATTTCCGTTCGACAGCTCGGTTCAAATTCCGCGACCAATATAATTCAACCACCATTTTTCGAGTTACCATCTAGCGAAGCTCAATCACATCAAAAACGTTACTGGTTGAGCAAATGAAAGATTTTTACGTAACATCATTATAACCAAAGCGAAAGTATTGTTGAAACCTACGTAAAATTTAACGGCAACACAACTTACCCTCACAGTTTGCAAAATATGAGTAATCGTGGAATCTGACATGTCAGCTGCACAATATTATAACAATACCTAAATCTAAGCAGACTTTATTAATTTCACTTGTGCGTTCCAGTTATACTGCTGAACATCTAATCCGCAGATCATAAGACTAAAAACTATAGATGATACGCAATGTATAATGCAAAAAATACACATAATATAATACAGCATGTACAAAGAGTAAAACGTAGTTTCAGCAAAGATCGTGTTTTGTTTAAATGAATACACGCCTACTAGTAGGAAAAACTGCTCTTTACGGGCATAGTAAAAGAAAACCCTGAAAAATCATTGAGAGAGGCGATAATATAATATAAAGCGTGCTCAATTTTTTTATCAAACAAAGTTTGTCGGTGAAAAATTCTCTACGGTTATTAATCAAAAAATTTTGAGATTCGTTAAGTCAGAAAAATGCTGAATAACATTGACTTCGCTTTGGAACATTGCACTTTGCTTAATAGTGCCGGTGTTCTGGTAGAAATGTATGCTAGTTTCCAATTTTTATGGTGTTCCATCGTTTGAAGGAAATTGTGCTATGGCTAGCTCCGTACGGTAAGGAAATTGCGGTAAAAATACACTTTTCAGCAAGAAAAAAATTGCATTCCAAATCGAAAAAGTTTTGAAGCTAGTGAAACAATTACACTGGTTATGTTCTCGAATTTTCCACTTTTTAAAACAATCTACCTTATGATATGTCATGGCAATATCTACAGCACATTGGAACGCATAGCGCAACAGGGGTCGGTCGGTTTATTGAAAAGACGCAAGCGCAACGAGCGCAATTTCCTCAAGTAGCGCGCAAATGAGAAAAAGTTCCATTTTGGTTATTTGTTGATCGCGTCACTCGTCACCATATTGATATATTTTCGTATATAACAGTTTTATTTGACGCGTAATGACATCTAATTGTGTACCCAGCATTGCGTTCTGGCCTATCCACAGTGGGGAGTTTGGGGGACCCCCACTTTTCAAATCACCCATGTTCGTGAGATTTTCCCCCATGTCCGTCCCCCCATGTTCACCCAATTCCAATTATTTTCTGTCTAAAAATTTATGTTTTTGTATGCAAATTGTTTTTTAAACATTAATTACCACTATTTATAATGCTAAAATATCGTTTTTAGCTTGAAAATACATTCACCGTAGTAAAAATGCATGAAAATATGGAAATATTCAGTAATTTTAAGCAAAATTTACCCCCACTTATAATTTATCCCCGAGAATATACATGGGGGCCCTCGAACTTCCCCCCACTTTTCGGAGGACTGTGGACAGGCTACATGTTTGCGCTGCTACCACGAATTCCTATTTCTTAAATTCTAACAAAACCTACAAGAATTGGAGAATTATTGATTTTGGTCATTTGGGGTCACCCAGCATTTTAAGTTAACTCACGCGTCGGTAACACCAGAAGCCAGAAGTTATAAAACTTGGCTGTTATGCATTTTTTTGTCAAAACAGAGTTTTAGAGCTTTGAGCCAATCTTTAAAAACACCAAAAGTAAAATTTCAAATTTTAACATTGTATGTTTACTGCTTGTTGAGATTGGACGATGGAAATAAATGGTTATTTAACCCGATAGACACGTTGGTTTCACTGTTTTGTTCCTTGTTGTTTACCTGAGGGACAGTGCGTAACTAAATTTGCTACATTTTGGCATCATAAATAGTTGATCAAGAAATGACTAATTCGTATATCAAACCAAAAAGATGAACAAAATTGAAATAAAATTTTAAAACTACTAATATGTGTGTATAAACATTAGTATAGTATATATGTATTATGTCAGCCGTCCAGAAACAGCCATCGGCATGCATCACACTATGGGGCTGACCACTTGACCTATATAAATTTGACTTGAATATTGAGCTTGAATCCTTCACGATCTTGGGACATCTCTTTCACAAACGACAGCCAGTCGGATTTCCATCTACGAGCATTACAACGAAATAGATTTCTTATCGTGGGAACATTTATGTCATCAACCAGGTCTGGACCACGATGTTAGTACTCCCCCGTCGGCCTCTTCCCATCGCGAACATGCGCAAACGCTACTTTGGATGGAACTCTGTGCGCCTGCGTTCGCGCTACGTGACCAAACCAAGTCAGACGACGTTTTTTAAATGAGCTCCGATTGCAAATCTGACTCCGAAACGGCGACGCACTTCACCGTTAGTTATCTGATCTGGGTACGATATGCGCAGAATTTTTCTCCAACATCGATGTTCAAAGACCTCAATCTTCTTTCATTTTGCTTTAACATTGGCCATGCTTCGCAGCCATAAAGCAGGACAGATGTTACGCTGGCCATATATACTCGTCTTTTTGTCTTCATAGACAAAACTTCACTGACCTCTTGAACCATAGGATGTTGAGGCTACGCATCGCAATACTAGCTTTGATTATTCTGGAAGTAATATCAATATTTGCAGAACCTGATCTTTCGACCTCACTGCCCAGATATTTGAGGGATGTTACTTATCCATAGGCAGACCGTTTACAGTGACTGCTATAGGCAAGTCTCCACCGCAACTCATAGCCTTAGTCTTTTTATGGCTCACAACCAGGCCAATCCGGGTAGCTGTACTATATAGGCGACCGATCGCTGCTTGTAAATTTTGCTCGGTTTCAGCCAGCAAAGCAATGTCATCCGCGAAGGTGAGGTCTGTGATCAGTGTTCCGTCTCTGATATCGATTCGATCCGTTGACGTTAAAGCATTGTTAAGCTGCCAACCAATGGCAATATTGAACAGCATTGGCGAAGCCATTGCACCTTGTCTGACACCCGTATCGACACCAAATGGCGTTGATAGTTGACCATATGCACGTATGGCACAACTGGTCTGATTGTAGATTGCCCGCATGACATCGACTTGTTTCAAAGGCACACCAATGCTTTCCACAATGAGCCACATCGCTTCCCTGTAGACAGAATCGAATGCTGCAGAAAACTCTACAAAACAGGCATAAAACGGTTTTTTGAATTCATTTCAGCGTTCTATTAGCTGCCTCAAACTGAATATCTGGTCTATGCAGCCTCTGCCGCGCCTGAAGCCTGCTTGAGATTCCCGTGTTGAGATTTCACGGAAGTCCTTTATGCGGTTTATTATTACAATTTCTAGGATCTTCAGTGCATTGTCCAGAAGGCTAATGCCTCGGTAGTTGCCACAGTCTTGTCTGCAACCTTAAACAGTGGGAGGGCTACAGCACATTTCCAGCCTTCTGGTATCTTTTCCTCGAGCCAACGGTGTTTGAGGACTTTTAGCAAGGCATCGAAACAGTCCACACCACACGATTTCCAGCATTCAGCAGGAATTTTGTCTTCACCTGGTGCATTGTTTACTTTTAACTGCTTTACTGCTTTACACACTTCATCGGCTGATGGTGGGTCTGTCGATGCATTCGTAACAGAGCATTGATCCAATCTTTGTTTCATAAAGGGGTTGACATGTTGTGGTCTGTTCAATATGTTGAAATGTTCAGCCCATCTACCCATTTTGGAGTCTGTCTGGCCATTCAATCCACAATGGTTTCTGGAACACTGGTGTTATTTCGACCTAATTTCAGCATGTGGAACAGTTTCCGAGAATCACCGACTGCTGAAGCTTGCTCCATTTCCTCAGCGAATCGATTCCAGTGGGACTCGAGGTCTCCTTTCAGTGCGATGCGAATTTTTCGTTTATATATACCGTTCGCATTTTTTTGCTATCAGTTCTAATGTGGCATTTTGTATCCAAGCTGACTTGGCCCTTTTGATACGACCCAGAACACATTCGGCAGCATCCACTACAGCTGATTGAAGTTTGTTCCAGGGTCTTGTAAGGAATCTTCAATGTCTGCCCCGCCTAGATTCTGTGAGATTTTCTCCTGAAATGCCAGTTGTTGGTCTGCGATCTTCAGCCGTTCGACATTGAATCGCTTTGCATTTTGTGTGGGTTTTAGAACAGCAAAACGCAATTTCAATTTTGAAGACACCAGTGCATGATCGCTGGCCCAACTAGTGCCCCAATACGACCGCGAGTCCACCACAGAGCTCTTAAACTGGGACTTGACAAGAATGTAGTCGATTTGGTTCAAATACTTGCCATCAGGGCTTTTCCAAGTGAACGAATGCCGCTTTTTGTGCCGGAAGTTAGTGTTGGATGCGAAAAGATTGTATTGTTCTAAAACTGAGTACAATCTGTCACCATTATTGCTTCTGTCACCAACGGCGTACTTTCCAACGTATTTCGGGTACCCAACGCCAAGCATAGCGTTGAAGTCGCCACCAATAACCATGACATCAGAAGACTTTACGGAGCCCAACACGCTTTCGAGTTCATGATTGAATTGAGATTATCGTCAGCACTTTCAATTGGAGCATACGCTGAAATAATTGTCATTGGCAACGGACTAGTATCTAAACGCATCACCATCAGACGAGAGGAAATAATTTGAAGTCTAGCACAGCACTTTCAAGCTTCTTACTGACTGCTATGCCAACGCCATACAATGCTGATCGATCGACGGGGCGAGACCAGAACAGTTTGTAAACATCATGTAGTGTACGGTTATGCTCAGTGTCATAGACACAGTATTATGTATGTGTAGTATGCAAGGAGTAACCGGAATTCCGGTTCCGGCGGAAATCGTGTTCCGGTTACGGTTCCGGCAAAGGGCAAAAACCATACCGGAACCGGAATTCCGGTTTAAAAATTTTGTTTGAAATTTTCCACGTTTTTTGCTTCATCCTATAATATATATTATACAATGATCAAGCACCAACACAACCAAGCAAAAGAAAAGATTAACTAACCAATTTGCCGTGTGAAACGTAAGTAGGGCACATAATTTGAGCAGGAATTTTTCATAATAACCTGCAGGAGTTTTTTAAATCAAAGCACATCCAGAAGTCTGTGGGATACGTTTGAATTAAACCGGCCCAACTCGGTAACAGAGTATGGCTTACGCAGAAGTACTTAGGGTATGCTTGGCTAACATAAATTGCGTCAAGCACCCGCCAGTGCGCTTATATATTTGGTAAATCAGTCTAAATTGAAGTAAACTACCGTTATCTGCAACGCAGCTCACAACTGCTTTCTTGGCAATGAACTGTATTTATTGAAACTGTGCGAGCAGCATCACAGTGTGTCTCATTTATAGCATTCCGATTAGAAAGTTATCATCATTATAATCTAACTGACGGGCACTGTTTGTCCAACGCTAGCCTAAACAGTGTCTCTGACCGCTGATCAGAAAATTACCTTCTATCTATTATTTTCTCTTAGAATCATATAAACCAATAATTTTAAGTTTCCTACAGAAAAACATGCAACAAACGTATGTGTAGTAAAGGGAGGCGACTGGAGACAGAGCGAAAGTGTATATTCTACGCTCCAAGCTTTGACGCAGTATACGCAAGTGTGTCTAGTGGGAGGCATTTTTGCTCTGGGTGTCCAAAAACCGACATATTTGATCGATAAATAAACATTATTAGATTCCTCAGTCTCTTTAAAGTCTCAGAAAGGCAATAATACCATCGCAATACATTAAGTTTAATGTAAAAGTTATTTTTTATGCATTTTAAATCCACAATACCTTCATTTCTTCCATCATCTGTTTTACTATATATAAATTTCGAAGACCAGGTTCCGGTTCCTGTTTAAATGGACGGTTCCGGTTCGGGTAAATTTCGGTTCCGGTTATTCCCTGGTAGTATGCATACAGTGTATTATGTATGTTAGTTTATTTGGTTTATATGATTCTAAGAGAAAATAATAGATAGAAGGTAATTTTCTGATCAGTGGTCAGAGACACTGTTTAGGCTAGCGTTGGACAAACAGTGCCCGTCAGTTAGATTATAATGATGATAACTTTCTAATCGGAATGCTAGAAATGAGACACACTGTGATGCTGCTCGCACAGTTCAATAAATACAGTTCATTGTCAAGAAAGCAGTTTTGAGCTGCGTTGCAGATAACGGAAGTTGACTTCGAATTAGACTGATTTACCAAATATATAGCGCATGGTGGGGCGCTGATGAATTTTATGTTAGCCAAGCATACCCTAAGTACTTCTGCGTAAGCCATACTCTGTTACCGAGTTGGGCCGGTTTAATTCAAACGTATCCCACAGACTTCTGGATGTGCTTTGATTTAAAAAACTCCTGCAGGTTATTATGAAAAATTCCTGCTCAAATTATGTGCCCTACTTACGTTTCACACGGCAAATTGGTTAGTTGAGCAAATTTTCTTTTGCTTGGTTGTGTCGGGCGCTCGATCATCGCACAAGATATATTATAGGATGAAGCAAAAAACGTGGAAAATTTCAAACAAAATTTTTAAACCGGAATTCCGGTTCCGGTATGGTTTTTGCCCTTTGCCGGAACCGTAACCGGAACACGATTTCCGCCGGACCCGGAATTCCGGTTACTCCTTGCATACTCCACATACCTACTACTGTGTCTATGACACTGAGCATAACCGTACACTACATGATGTTTACAAACTGTTCTGGTCTCGCCCCGTCGATCGATCAGCATTGTATGGCGTTGGCATAGCAGTCAGTAAGAAGCTTGAAAGTGCTGTGCTAGACTTCAAATTATTTCCTTCTTGTCTGATGGTGATGCGTTTAGATACTAGTCCGTTGCCAATGACAATTATTTCAGCGTATGCTCCAATTGAAAGTGCTGACGATAATCTCAATTCAATCATGAACTCGAAAGCGTGTTGGGCTCCGTAAAGTCTTCTGATGTCATGGTTATTGGTGGCGACTTCAACGCTATGCTTGGCCCTCGGCTAGCTGAAATACGTTGGAAAGTACGCCGTTGGTGACAGAAGCGAGAATGGTGACAGATTGTACTCAGTTTTAGAACAATACAATCTTTCGCATCCAACACTAACTTCCGGCACAAAAAGCGGCATTCGTTCACTTGGAAAAGCCTTAACGGAAAGCATTCCCCCCAAATCGACTACATTCTTGTCAAGTCCCAGATTAAGAGCTCTGTGGTGGACTCGCGGTCGTATTGGGGCACTAGTTGGGCCAGCGATCATGCACTGGTGTCGAAAATTGAAATTGCGTTTTGCTGTTCTAAAACCCACACAAAATGCAAAGCGATTCAATGTCGAACGGCTGAGATCGCAGACCAACAACTGGCATTTCAGGAGAAATCTCACAGAATCTAGGCGGCGCAGACATTGAAGATTCCTTACAAGACCCTGGAACAAACTTCAATCAGCTGTAGTGGATGCTGCCGAATGTGTTCTGGGTCGTATCAAAAGGGCCAAGTCAGCTTGGATACAAAATGCCACATTAGAACTGATAGCAAAAAAATGCGAACGGTATATATAAACGAAAAATTCGCATCGCACTGAAAGGAGCCGAGTCCCACTGGAATCGATTCGCTGAGGAAATGGAGCAAGCTTCAGCAGTCGGTGATTCTCGGGAAACTGTTCCACATGCTGAAATTAGGTCGAAATAACACCAGTGTTCCAGAAACCATTGTGGATTGAATGGCCAGACAAGACTCCAAAATGGGTAGATGGGCTGAACATTTCAACACATATTGAACAGACCACAACATGTCAACCCCTTTATGAAACAAAGATTGGATCAATGCTCTGTTAGGATGCATCGACAGACCCACCATCAGCCGATGAAGTGTGTAAAGCAGTAAAGCAGTTAAAAGTAAACAATGCACCAGGTGAAGACAAAATTCCTGCTGAATGCTGGAAATCGTGTGGTGTGGACTGTTTCGATGCCTTGCTAAAAGCCCTCAAACACCGTTGGCTCGAGGAAAAGATACCAGAAGGCTGGAATGTGCTGTAGCCCTCCCACTGTTTAAGGTTGCAGACAAGACTGCGGCAACTACCGAGGCGTTAGCCCGCTGGACATTGCACTGAAGATCCTAGAAATTGTCATAATAAACCGCATAAAGGACTTCCGTGAAATCTCAACACGGGAATCTCAAGAAGGCTTCAGGCGCGGCAGAGGCTCCATAGACCAGATATTCAGTTTGAGGCAGCTAATAGAACGCAGAAATGAATTAAAAAATCGTTTTCTGCCTGTTTTGTAGACTTTTCTGCAGCATTCGATTCTGTCCACAGCGAAGCGATGTGGCTCATTATGGAAAGCATTGGTATGCTTTTGAAACTAGTCAGCGTCATGCGGGCAATCTACAATCAGTCCAGTTGTGCCATACGTGCATATGGTCAACTATCAACGCCATTTGAGTGTCGATACGGGTGTCGCAGAAGCAAGGTGCAATAGCTTCGCCAATGCTGTTCAATATTGCCATTGGTTGGCAGCTTAACAATGCTTTAACGTCAACGGATCGAATCGATATCAGAGACGGAACACTGATCACAGACCTTCACCTTCGCGGATGACATTGCTTTGCTGGCTGAAACCGACCAAAATCTACAAGCAGCGATCGGTCGCCTATATAGTACAGCTACCCGGATTGGCCTGGTTGTGAGCGATAAAAAGACTAAGGCTATGAGTTGCGGTGGAGACTTGCCTATAGCAGTCACTGTAAACGGTCTGCCTATGGATAAGTAACATCCCTCAAATATCTGGGCAGTGAGGTCGAAAGATCAGGGTCTGCAAATATTGATATTACTTCTAGAATAATCAAAGCGTATTATTGCGATGCGTAGCCTCAACATCCTATGGTTCAAGAGGTCAGTGAAGTTTGTGTGAAGACAAAAAGACAATATATATGGCCAGCGTAACATATCCTGCTTTATGGCTGCGAAGCATGGCCAATGTTAAAGCAAAATGAAAGAAGATTGAGGTCTTTAAACATGGATGTTGAGAAAAATTCTGCGCATATCGTACCCAGATCAGATAACTAACAGTGAAGTCGTCGCCGTTTGGGAGTGGGTGCAATCGGAGCTCATTTAAAAAACGTCGTCTGACTTGGTTTGGTCACGTAGCGCGAACGCAGGCACACAGAGTTTATCCAAAAGTAGCGTTTGCGCATGTTCGCGAATCGGAAAGAGCCGGGGAGTACTAACGTCGTGGTCCAGACCTGGTTGATGACATAAATGTTCCACCGATAAAAATATCTCTTTTCGTTGTAATGCTCGTAGATGGAAATCCGACTGGCTGTCGTTTGTGAAAGAGATGTCCCAAGATAGTAAAGGATTCAAGCTCAAATATTCAAGTCAAATTTATATAGGTCAAGTGGTCAGCCCCATAGTGTGATGCATGCCGATGGCTGTTTCTGGACGGCTGACATAATACAGTATATACTATACTAATGTTTATACACACATATTAGTAGTTTTAAAATTTTAATTCAATTTTGTTCATCTTTTTGGTTTGATATACGAATTAGTCATTTCTTGATAAAATATTTATGATGCCAAAATGTCGCGATTTTGCATACACACTGTCCCTCAGGTAAACAACACCAAACAAACAAGTAAAACCAACGTGTCTATAGGGTTAAATAACCATTTAATTCCATCGTCCAATCTCAACAAGCAGTAAACATACAATGATAAAATTTGAAATTTTACTTTTGGTGTTTTTAAAGATTGGCTCAAAGCTCTAAAACTCTGTTTTGACAAAAAATGCATAACAGGCGAGTTTTATAACTTCTGGCTTATGGTGTTACCGACGCGTGAGTTAACTTAAAATGCTGGGTGACCCCAAATGACCAAAATCAATAATTAACCAATTCTTGTAGTTTTTAATAGAACTTAAGAAATAAGAATTCGTGTACGGTAGCAGCGCAAACATGTAGCCTGTCCACGGCCCTCCGAAAATTGGGGGGAAGTTCAAGGGCCCCGTATTTATATTCTTCGGGGATAAATTATAAGTGGGGGTAAATTTTGCTTAAAATTCCTGAATATTTCCATATTTTCATGCATTTTTACTACGGTGAATGTATTTTCAAGCTAAAAACAATATTTTAGCATTATAAATAGTGGTAATTGATGTTTAAAAAAACAATTTTGCATACAAAAACGTAAATTTTTAGACAGAAAATAATTGGAATTGGGTGAACATGGGGGGACGGACATGGGAGAAAATTGCACGAACATGGGTGATTTGAAAATTCAGGAGGTCCCGAAAACTCCCCACTGTGGATAGGCGGAAATTCTGGAGTAGCCGATTAGATGTCATTACGCGTCAAATAAAACTGTTATATACGAAAATATATCAATATGGTGACGAGTGACGCGATCAACAAATAACCAAAATGGAACTTTTCTCATTTGCGCGCTACTTGAGGAAATTGCGCTCGTTGCGCTTGCGTCTTCGATGAACCGACCGACCCCTGTTGCGCTATGCGTTCCAATGTGCTGTGCCGGTGTCCATGACATATCATAAGGTAAATTGTGTTTTTAAAAAGTGGAAAATTCGGAGCATTAACCAGTGTAATTGTTTCACTAGCTTCAAGAAAAAATTTTTTTTTTCGATTTGGAATGCAATTTTTTTCTTTGCTGAAAAGTGTATTTTTACCGCAATTTCCTACAACTAGCCATAGCACAATTTATTTAGAACAATTGGAACACCATAAAAATTGGAAACTAGCATACATTTTTTCTACCAGAACACCGGCACTATTAAGCAAAGTGCAATGTTTTAAAGCGAAGTCAACGTTATTCAGCATTTTTCTGACTTAACGGATCTCAAAATTTTTTGATTAATAACCGTAGAGAATTTTTCACCGAAAAACTTTGTTTGATAAAAAAATTGAGAACGCTTTATATTATATTATCGCCTCTCTCAATGATTTTTCAGGTATTTCTTTACTATGCCCGTAAAGAGCAGTTTTTCCTACTAGTAGGCGTGTATTCATTTAAACAAAACACGATCTTTGCTGAAATTACGTTTTACTCTTTGTACATGCTGAGTTATATTATGTGTATTTTTTGCATTATACATTGGCGTATCATCTATAAGTTTTAATTCTTATGATTAGCGGATTAGATGTACAGGAGTATAACTGGAACGCACAAGTGAAATTAATAAAGTTGCTTAGATTTAGGTATTGTTATAATATTGTGCAGCTGACATGTCAGATTCCACGATTATTCATATTTTGCAAACTGTGAGGGGTAAGTTGTGTTGCCGTTAAATTTTACGTAGGTTTCAACAATACTTTCGCTTTGGTTATAATGATGTTACGTAAAAATCTTTCATTTGCTCAACCAGTAACGTTTTTGATGTGATTGATCATCGCTAAATGGTAACTCGAAAAATGGTGGTTGAATTATATTGGTCGCGGAATTTGAACCGAGCTGTCAAAACGGAAGATTTACTTTTTTCACGGACAACTACATTTGCT
The DNA here is from genome assembly GCA_030248225.1 of Trileptium ribeirensis. Lineage (NCBI taxonomy): Eukaryota > Metazoa > Nematoda > Enoplea > Enoplida > Thoracostomopsidae > Trileptium > Trileptium ribeirensis. Next base: position 18,294 of record JASANE010002784.1, read on the forward strand.
TTTATTCCGTTGCTATATAATCTCGGGCTTAATGTGTTATCAACTTAATTTACAGAAAATATGAAATTCTACTATGTATTATTTTTCGCGATCAGCTTTTAATCATTAACGTATCTTTTGCGTATGGCAGTCTATGGTGCGCATTCGCTTGTGGATTTCACTCGTGCATCCCATCGCGGGGTGTGATGGCCTAATGTATACACCTATCATTCAGAGTTATGTAAAATGTATACACCTATCATTGTATACACCTATCATTCGAGTTATGTAAAATTGAGATGCATAATTTGGTGAATAGCGCTTTTTTGCCAAATTTATACACAAGGCTGTAGGTGCACAAAATAGGTTTTAAAAATTTTCTCGTTCTTGGCATAACTAATTTTAAAAGTTTTTAAGGTTGCAGAGAACGATGACTATTCAGTCGTAAATTTATGTCACGTGTGTACTTTTTCGGGTTTGATGTTGCCTAGCGCCTGGATTAGAAGGAAGGGTGGATGAGACCCCTATTTTGCTGAACATACTGAAAAGTGATCCATTACCTTGTCATGACCCTACCTCGAAATTTTCGAGAAGGAAATGTCGGAGGGAATTTGATAATAATGACTCCGACATCGAATTAGCTATTGTTGAATGCCGTTTTGGAAATGAAGGAATTTGTTTACCAGAAACGGGACCTTTATTTACGTCTTTTATTCATCGAGGTCGCAAGTGACGCTGTAATTTCTTAAGTTGTTGTGTCTGCGATTATATAGGTTTCCCGACGAAGTCATTTTTTCAGACTTATCTGTTCTGCAATGGTCGCTGTGTCTGTTGTAGCAGTTTTCATGCTTTAGATTGTTGAGCCGGGCTCGTTCATACCGGTCTCTCAGCGGTTTTTACGTGCCTTTAAATCTACCATATTTTACCGCAAAGTATATATCTATATTTAATTTTTCTATTAGTAGTACTATTTACTACCGCTATTTGTTTTGTAGCTTCATAGATTTGCGCTGTAAAAATTTTCTCGTTTTGGACAGCTGTGTAGATGATCTATATTGATTTTTATTTTTAGAACCGTAATATTGAAGAGTCCAAGCGGGATATTCGATCTGCATTGGCGCAATTTCCGGATTTAATTCCAAAAGCTGATCAGTTTGGTAATAATTTCTTCATTTTATTTAGTTCAGAGGGAACGAAGCGAGCCGAGTTTCCACTGAGAGTGTTAGGGAGAAAATTGTGAAAACTTATTTGTTTTGCTGTCATTGATAGCTCATTGTCGGATGGACCGATTTCGACAATTTTTGCCGTTCGATAGCAAATGTGATGACGACGTGCTCTTTAGTTAACCTTTAATCTCCGATCCTATATTCAAGTCAAAATGGCAAAACAAGTTTTTATTGGTTCTTTGCCAAATCTGGCCAAACGGATATATAAAAGTGTTTTTCAGTCCGTATCTCGTGACTTAGGTTTCGTATCGAAAAATGTGACCGCCGTCAGCGCACTAGATCTACAACTATCAAACCAACACTTTTTGTGGGACCACGCTTTGTGCTGCTGTGGGAACGAATATGATTCGTCGATCTTTTGTCACAAATTTTGCCGTGTTATTGCTTTCTTCCCTTACATTGAATTATTAGCACGGAGTAACCGGAATTTCGGTTCCGGCGAAAATCGTGTTCCACTCCCGGTTCCGGCGAAAATCGTGTTCCACTCCCGGTTCCGGCGAAAATCGTGTTCCACTCCCGGTTCCGGCGAAAATCGTGTTCCACTCCCGGTTCCGGCTAAGGGCAAAAACCATACCGGAACCGGAATTCCGGTTTAAAAATTTTGTTTGAAATTTTCCACATTTTTGCTTCATCTATGGTCCAAACATATGTATATAATATATATACAATGATCAAGTTCCAATACCTAACTGTTATCATCTAACTGAAGGACACTGGTTGCTCAACGCTAGCCTAAACAGTGTCTCTTACCAGTGATCAGAAAACTACCTTCTAATATTTTCTCTTAGACCATATAAACCAATAATTTCAAGTTTCTTACAGAATAACATGTAACAAACGTATGTGTTAAAAATGAAGCGACTGGAGACAGAGCGAAAGTGTATTTTTCGCCGCATGCGTTGTAAGCGCACTTGCTTTGACGCAGTATACGCAAGTGTGTCTAGTGGGAGGAATTTTTGCTCTGGGTGTCCAAAACCGACATATTGATCGATAAACTTTATTAGCTTCCTCAGTCTCTTTAAAGTTTCAGAAAAGCAATAATGCCATCGCAATACATTAAGTTTAATGTAAAAGTGATTTTAATATATTTTATATCCGCTGTACCTTCATCTGTTTTACTATATAAGTTTCAAAGACCAGGTTCCGAATTTGGTTTAAATGGATGGTTCCGGTTCCAGTTGTTTCGGTTATTCCGTGCCTATTAGGTTATCAAGAATTTTGTATTTATTTGGATACATGTGTTTGCTATCTGGAGTCCAGCTTGATATCACATATTTACATGTAGTTTCAAGGGTTTTACGGTCGGCCAACTCGATTTAAAAAAGTGCATTTTAATTTCTCTAATATCAAGGGCAGGACATCAAGAATGGTCTGTATATAGGTTTCTGAAAGTTGAATACAATAATATTGTTAACTATAGTCCAGCGGCCATATTTTATGTCTTTTTAATGGTTTTAGAGTCAGCGAAACCGATTTCCAGAATATAGTCTGTCTTCAGTTGTTTGGTTACGTAGCAATATTGCATATAGTCATCAAGAATTGTCTATATAGGTTTTCGGCAGGGAGTAACCAGAATTCCGGTTCCGGCGAAAATCGTGTTCCGGTTGCGGTTCCGACAAAGGGCAAAAACCATACCGGAACCGGAATTCCGGTTTAAAAATTTTGTTTGAAATTTTCCAAGTTTTTTGCTTCATCCTGTAATCCAAACATGTAATATATATTATACAATGATCAAGCTCCAATAATGCCAAGCAAAAGAAAAGATTAATTAACCAATTTGCCGTGTGAAACGTAAGTAGGACACATAATTTGAGCAGGAATTTTTCATAATAACCTGCACGAGTTTGTTAAATCAAAGCCAGGTTGATGCTTGTAGCAGGTATTTTACACATGCAGAAGTCTGTGGGATACGTTTGAATTCAACCGGTCCAACTCGGTAACAGAGTATGGCTTACGTAGAAGTACTTAGCCTATGCTTCGCTAACATAAATTTCGTCAAGCACCAGCCAGTGCGCTGTAAACTTTGTAAATAAGGTGAAATTGAAATAAAGTAACGTTATCTGCAACGCAAGCAGAAACTGCTTCCTTGGCAATGAACTGTATTTATTGAAACTGTGCGAGCAGCATCACAGTGTGTCTCATTTATAGCATTCTGATTAGAAAGTTATCATCATTATGATCTAACTGACGGGCGCTGTTTGTTCAACGCTAGCCTAAACAGTGTCTCTGACCACTGATCAGAAAATTACCTTCTATCTATTATTTTCTCTTAGAATCATATAAACCAATAATTTTAAGTTTCCTACTGAAAAACATGCAACAAACGTATGTGTAGTAAAGGGAGGCGACTGGAAGAAACTGTGTATTCTACGCTCCAAGCTTTGTAAGCACATTCGATTTGACGCAGTATACGCAGTGGTGTATAGTGGAAGACATTTTTTGCTCTGAATGTCTAAAAACCGACATATTTGATCGATAAATAAACATTATTAGCCTCCTCAGTCTCTTTAAAGTTTCAGAAAGGCAATAATACCATCGCAATACATTAAGTTTAATGTAAAAGTTATTTTTAATGCATTTTAAATCCACTATACCTTCATTTCTTCCATCATCTGTTTTACCATATATAAATTTCGAAGACCAGGTTCCGGATCCGGTTTAAATGGACGGTTCCGGTTGCTGGTTCTGGTCCGGTTATTCCCTGGTTTTCGGGTAGACTGAATACGATTGTTTGATGATTTGGAGTCCAATGCGACTATCGTATGCCTTTTCAGATGTTATCACTGTGTGTTCGGTCAATGAACCCGAAAATAGTCGCTCTCAGTAGTTTGGTACATGACATCAAAAATAGTTTATATAAAAGTTTTTTGGTGTGCTGAATACAATTTTGGTGTGCTGAATACAATGATTTTGCTAGAGTCCAGCGCGCATATTTTATGCTTTTTTCGTGGGTTTTCAGGGGGTTTAGGGTCAATGAATCCGATTTTCAGAGTATAGGGTGTCTTCAGTTGTGTGGTTATGTATTGCATACAGGTCATCAAGAATTGTCTGTATGGGCTTTTCTGTAGGCTGAATGCAATGGCTTGGTTATCTAAAGACCAGCTTAAATAGTTGATGCATTGTCAGTTGTTTTTGATGGGTTTAGGGTTTATGATGTTTTAGGATTTTCAATAGATTCAGGGTTTACGAGGTTTTAGGGAGATATTTACATGAAACATAGTCTGTTACATGTGGTTAAACAAAATAATTTAAAAATGAAACAACGCCCGCTCCATTTCACCCTCGTTTGTGAGATACTAGATATGATGACACAGCTTATGCTAGCAGGACCCCTTAAAGGATGCAAAATGACGGCAGGAGAGACAAACACCGATGGTACGAGTCTACGAAGGCACGCATAGCTAGTTGAAGTCATATCATTAGATCAGCAGCAAATGGCGCAAAGGTCAGACGATAGTTTGCTAGAATACAGCACAGAAAAAGTTAGCGTCGAGACGCCATGTTCATAATATTGTTTGGACTATTGCTAAATGCATAGGCACGTAAATTTTTGAAAGGAGATGTGACGGAAAATGTCACAATGCCATGCATGGGCAAAATATCAGCATACTTGCCTTGCCGTAAAACGTTTAGCTGTAATTATATATTTTATTGTATAAATAATGCAACATATTTTTGCCAATGACTTCGCACAGGCACCTTATTTAAATGAACTGTCTGATGGTGTGACAAAAGCCAGCTTCATGAAACATTAATATAATTTTATTATTTTAATATACGGGTCAAGAATTTTGTCATGTCGGCTTCATTAAATTATTGCGCAGCCAGCGAATCGAGCAAGCATTTATTAGTATGTTCACTAATAACGTAGTACGTCCGTCCGTCTGGACAGTTTTTCTAAATATCTCAAGAATGAATGAAGATATTCCCATGTGGTCTTTTGCATATGATAGCCTATCACCTGATCCGTGACCCCGTACGGTTTCATCTATGCGACACACCCATAAGGCACGGTAGCTTTTTAAGGAGGCTACACTACAATTTTTTGACCGACAGAAAATGTCTATTCAGTAATATCTCAAAACACAGGCCTCATATCAAAAATGTTGATTTTTATGTTCGCCTGCATGAGATCTACAAATCTGTTAACCGATACTTTTTGTCAAACTCGTAGATAAGGATATATGTGCATAACATAGGGTCCCAAAAATAACCCATTTTATAATCGTCGATGCTAAAAACGATGAAGAGATTTATTTCAGTGTATCTGTGGCCGTTGTAGATTTGTTATGATGATATTATATCCTATGGTACCCCCGCTCTTGAGTCATTCATGATTTCGTGACTTTCAACCTAATGTTATATTTAGTTGCATTTGTTGTCAACGTTGCTGAAAGCAATGAATATGTTTATCTGAACCTGTCTGTGACCAATGTAAATTATGATTACGCTTTATAGCAAATTGTAATTGGTAATCCCTGTTGGGCTCTTCAAATTGTGGAGGGGAGGCTTCTGCCATTTTCAAGTTTAAACACCTCTTGGCAAAATTTTTTGTTTCCGCGCCATAAAATCACACCTAAACGGCATAAAATTTGATCACAATTTATTTGTACTAAAATTCTGTCTTTAACCAAAAAATTTGGTAAGCTTCAAAATAAATAGCTTTTTGTCTATCAGATGTGTTTTGGAAGCATTTCCAACATGATTTTTAACCGTTTTTCTCTTGACAAAATGCTCCCTGGCACAACCGGACGCCGCTGGTTCTGAACCAAGGGGAGGGCTGTTCATGCCTTGTGGCCAAATGTTCAATGAATAGAGATACCAGGGTTATAGTAACGCGGGCGTCCAAATGGTACAATTGCCTTGAATTCAAACACTTCCGTGGTAACCACGAGGATTATTCTGTAGTATGAAGCGAAATAAGGGAGAAGTCAGAATTCATGGAAAATCCAGTACTGTTGTATTAAGGAAATTGCTTATAAATAAACCATTAATGTTCGGGTAAAATAATTATTGTTCATTTGCCAGCGCAAGCTGAGGAGCAGGACAAATTTGATTTTGTCGATTTTTTGGCGCTACACTATTAATCTGTATTATTTATATTGCTGGGAAATACATAGGGTTTTCGGCGGCCGACTCGTATCTGTAGGGTAACAAGGTTTTGATCACTTTGACTGTAACTTAAAATGGGGATTGAATCCACCACGCCAGCGCAACCTTCTATGATATATAACGTCATACAATTTCATTGTGATCCCGTATATGTAGGTATAACTTTTTAAATATACTTCCAGTTATTATATGTACCTGGAGATTGAGGTATTTTGTTGAAATCCACCTGGCTCCACGGCTGTGGGGGCCTTGATGTCGATTTTTGTTGAAATATTGACCGATAAATACGTAATATTATTGCAGTATTCTCTGATGGGATCAAGCGTCCGGTAACTTCGCTGTCTGGTACGATTCCTGTTAATTACAAAGGTATGTCGAACAATATGTAAGCAATACGCTCTGATTCTGGCCTTTCTTCTCCACGGGGAATCGCCATAATCATTTTTGGGGAAAATCTGGAGTAGGGAGCGAAGTTGAAATTTTTTGTTCACGTTTTCGACAATTTTGGCGTGTTTGCTATATGTTGTCATTTTCGATACTGATTGTATTACTATGTTGTCATCTTCGATATTGATTGTATTATTAGGAGCCGTACCGTAACTGCCTTCTTAAATCACCCGAAGTATACTAACAAATGTTTCACACCCGTCATTTTGGCATGTTCTGAAGCAATATCAAACACGAATGTTTTCCTGTACTGGTGTGGACCGAACTTGGGGATTTTGGCGGAGGGTAGTCGAATGGCCGGTTGATTGGACTCTTCACCGCCATAACGGAAAGGAGAGGCCATTAAGTAACGTCATGGATACGTAATTGTAGTGTATATTATAATGTGACATGTCTAGCGGAGACTTATTACATGTAGATAGCGGGACTGCAGTTTAAAATTTGCTCTACCGCATCTAAATCACTGCTGTATTTTTATCCACTACTGTCTGTGAATTTTGTGCCTAATGTAAAATTCATGTAATATTTGTTTTTGGCCGTGAAATGTGCCTACAGATACACATGTCGAACGAATTTTGCGTTACCCTTAATCGAGACGGCTCGACCTGAGTTTCCTAAGATAGCGTGCAACTGCGCAAAAAACGTTTTGAGGGATTTTTACTCTTTGTCTGACACGTAAGTTGCTGAATACCAATACTTTTGTGCTTGTGCTGGTGTAATAATTTCTTGGGTGAAACCTCGCAAAATAGTCAAGAGAATTTGAAATTTTGTGATTTTGGTCATCGGGTTTTCGAGTTATGTTATTTAATTCTGTGTGTAGTGTGCGAAACGAGCGTAACGACGAATTCTCCCTAGCCAGAGTATTAAATTTGGGAGTTGTATGACATACATAGCTTATCTTCGGTGGAGCATACTGATTCGCGCGATAACTCATTCAGAACGTTAAAATCTCTATGTGCCCTTTAGTTAGACGCGAAAACGGATTGCAACTTCTTCCGGCAGTGAACGTGGCCGAATGGGCTCTTGTATATAAAACAGACCATCCACAGCTTTTCGAAAAGTGGCGGGAAACGGCAGGGCCCCACGTTTATTCCCGGGAAAATTTTTGAAACGGAGCGAGCGGAGTTACTTTCTATAGCTTAACTAGCGGCAAAAATCGTACAAATTTCTTTTTTGTCTGTCTGTGGGGATCACAACTTGTCACTTGTCTGAAATGTACTCTAATCTCAAAGCTGTGTTTATTTTGCCATGTTGCATAGTAGACTGCCATTGAAAAGGCATAATAACTCATGTTATATGAACACATAGAAATAAACATTCAGAAAGAAGGTTCCTGGAGCCTCTGTCAAATGTGGTCCGGTTTCATGTTTTGACTGTTTAACTCGCTGTCGTCGTATCGCCATCCTTTGGATCATGGTTCAGATGCATAATTTATGATTCTCACCCAGAAACAAAGAAAATACTAAAATTACCCAAAATATATGAAAAACATATGTGTGCATGGCCTACTGACCCTGTGTGAGCACAAGTATTCGTAAATATCTCAAAACTACAATTTGTGCAGTGTATTAGTTCAAACGGTAGGCTATTAAAAACTAATAAATTATTGGCTATAACAGCAATTTAAGATAGAATTCTAGGATTAATATAGAATTTCTAGTAAGTGCCACCCTTCAAAAAAACAACCCGCAATACCGAGAACTCAAAACATAGGAGGCTGTCTTTTCGCATGGAATAGAGGAAACGCTTGCATACACGATCTACTTTTGCAATTGTTTAGGTACCGTTTACAATATACCCGTTTGCATCTATTTGCTCGATACTTTTCCACAACAACCTCCGCTTCCATACGTTCGACCAACGGAGTCTATGGCAATTAAAGTTTCGCAACACGTCGATGCAACTGGACGTATTTATTTGCCGTATTTACACGAATGGAGACGGGTGGGCTTGTCATGATTTTTCTACGACTACTTATTTATTGCTGCGAATATTATTATTGTGCAGCTATTACCTTTCGCTGTTTTGTTGCGGAATTTACATACAAGCGATTGCGGTTTAAGAAAGTATATAAATGTTACCTCGGTGCCTGAATGAAATAAACTTTTGTTTACATTATATATATATATAAGTTTAGGCTGTCACTACGGCCATGTTCACATCGCGTCTGCTCCGACCTGATTGCTGTTCAGATTGCATCCGATTTAATACACCCAAATTTTATGCTTACCATATACGTGTGTGTGCCTGTCGTATATGAGTTTGTTTGTTCACGCTACTTCGTCGAATTCGGTATAATTGAGCATGTTCTGATTGTTCGAATCGGATGCAATCTGAACGCTTTATATATACTACACGTGCGAATCTGATCGGATTTTAGCGGACACAATTTGAATACGCCTTAAGGAGCCTATAATGCTCTGCGTTTGATTGATCTTTTTATGGGCTTAGATTTTCGAGCCTGTTGCTGCATCCTTATACATTTATGGAAGACAAACTTTTCATTATGCAGTGTTAGCTCAGAGTTTTTGGCGTATGTTTTTTTGCCATTTTACTATATAAAATTAACCATGTCATCTTGGTGGGCTTCGTAAAATTAGTGTCGTTCAGGTGAATGAATTTTTAAATCGAATGTGTAAAATGAATGTAACAAAGAATTTTGCTATCGATAATGATTAAAATGTCTGTTGCTTTGTGCTTGTATCTGTGGCCTCATAGCCAACTGGTTGCAGTGACAATGATCTCTACATGGATATTTTAGAGTTTTATATCTCTCTTCTCTCATCACGATTCTGATAATGCACTATAAACCAACTATTTTGCCATTTTTATGGTGATAACGGAATTAAAAAACTGTAGTCATTGTGGGGCCTGTGTTTCATATTACACTAGCGACCTGTTAAGCTCAGTTTTTTTATTTTAAGTGTATTCTACAATATAAGTAGCCAACCCAATAACGCATCATATGCAGCAACATAGGGGCTTTTTAGGCCTGCAAAATGATCCCAAGTTATGCCCATGGAGATACGAACATTTTAGTATAAGTATATTTTCAAACTTAGTCAAATGGGGCACTCAAATGGGTGACTTTGTGAGCACTATTTTGAGTATTAACGTACATTTCTATGTACCTGAAATTAGGATTATCACTTGTCTGGGGCCCAAAAATTACATTTTTCGTCTCTGGTTAACGCAAAGTGCGATTTAGGTCTGTTAAGTGGTAATCTTAGTCAAGTTGGGCACTGTTGTGACTTTGTGAAAATAGTATAGTGAACTGTTTTGATGTCGTCTAGCGCTATGTGTTTCGTTCAAGAAAAATGACAAAAACAAGTTATAAAAAATTCCCTAAACGGGGACTGCAAAGCTGGGACCACTGGTTATATTTTCTAATCATATAACAATGCCCTTTGTTGTCTCACTCACTAAAATATTGAAAACAAGTAGGACTCTGATAACCTGCCTAACGTTATTTCGCTCACTAAAACATCGAGAAAAGCAGAACAACGAACTTCTTTGGAAAGAATTTTTAAAGAATATTTTCTCACGTTTTTGTTAGTTATTTCACTCAATAAAATAGATATATATTGAAAACAAGCAAAACGCTGTACCCCTTATGGCAAGCTTTAATTTTCGTTCAGTCGCTAAAATAGAAAAAAAAACAAGGTGTTGGTTGCACCCCTTTGTATGTGAGGCGTATTTTTTTTAAATAAATACGGTTGCAGAATTATTATGTATCTATTGTATCTGCGAACTGCAAATGAAATTTTATTTATAAATGCCGATAAGAATAATTAAACAGTGGTTCGCCAACCCGTAACATAAGTAACATATTTATTTGCACTGACGTATGAAGTTAAGAGATAATTATTGTAAAAGCTGCATTTCAGAAACTTTTCAAGGTAAACTTAATTAATCTAATATTTACTCACAAATTTCGTAAATCGATATATATTTCGTCTTAAGAGCATATTGCACAGTTGACGTTTCAAAACTTCAGTAAAATATATTTTTTGAAGTTAAGGTGACGCGCTCAAAATGGTATCTTGGACAAACGCTTCTGGTAATTTTATATGTAGGTCTTAAATATTCCATACAGAGATGGATAAATGAAGAGTTACCAAAAGATTTGGTCAGAATTGTTGCTAGGCTATATTTTTATAATGTTTGGCAGCGGCTAATGTTATTTTGTTAACATCTGCTGTAGGACTAGTAGTATTCTATTTGCAATAATAATATAATTGTATTTTCTATTATTTTTGCAAACCATACTAAGTGGTCCAATAAACACCCGTCGTTGCTTTATCGGCTGAATGAAAATTTCAGGTTTGTCATAAGCCGTTCAGGCGTTTGCTTTTTTTCGATATTTTAGAGAGTAAAATAATTAACAAAGCACATGAGAGAATATAGTATAAATCTTCGATGTTTCGCGTGCTTTCGATATTTTAGCAAGTGAGATAACTTGCTAAAGGTGTTCCGTGTCTTACTTGTTTTCATATTTTAGTTAGTGATATAACAAAGGGTACTCAGAGCGTAGTGTAACGTAGTGAACTTTGTGTGTTGCAATGTCTGTGTGTGTGATTGGCCATAACTGGGCAACAACTTATGGAACGGGCATAGTCAATTTACTGTGTAAATCCCCGGACGTTTTTTGATTTGAGGTCTGATTCCAGGGTCAGAGGTCAAAATGAGGGTATTGTACCTTCAAAGTACCCTTCACGGAAGCATAATTATTTTTATCTTAACTTTTGAATTTTTTCTCTGGTTGGTTTTAGTTCATAGTTAAATGATAAATACCGATGCCTCTTTTTGGTTTTCGATTAAGGCTCCGGTTCTAGAGTGATTGGGTTTTGCATGAGTAAACTTAAGCTGCGCCGCCTACCATCCTCTTTTGACATCATGTACAAACTGTTGTTAGAGAACAAACTAACAGTTACAATAGCCTAACGCTGTTTCCATACTTTTACGTTCTCCGAACGCTTAGTATCTAATTACAAAAACCTTTAAGTTATGTTTGCTAACACAATGCACTTTTTTATACTTTCGCCATAACTGCGTTCCGAAACACTAAATTAGGCTATTAGAATTTTGAAATTTTTCGTTATGCTAACACAATTCTAGATATTCTTAATAGTCTGTTTGGTTCGCGAACAGCCCTATGATGTATACAATTCTATAAATTTTGTGCTGCGCGAACAGACCGACCTTTCTTATGCGAAAAATTGTTCGCGAACATAATACACTGCAGAGATCAAGCTGTTCGCGAACACATATATGTGTCCTAACACTGCGTGAATACTAAAAACATATTAACTATGATGTGTCCATAACTAAAATGTGTTCGCGAACTTGTCAATAAATTGTGTTCGCAAACGTATATTGCAAATGGAACCTACGTGTTAGCAATTGATATCAAGTACAACATCGCCTTTCTCGGGCGATTATGCACATATACTGTCACGGCAGCGTAGGGTAATCCCTTCCATGCGGCGTGGAATCCTGCACCTACGGCACGAATTGGGTTCAGTTTTATCGCTGCGATGATGCACGTGCACGTGGTATGCAAGAGCGCAGATAAAACGAAGCATACGTACCAACTGCCGCGCAAGCTAAAATGTATTAGAGTAGTTCCAGAGAAAAACGCAGCTGGGTTTTATCTTTACCGCCGAAAAATCAAAATTTCCTTCACTTATCACGAAACATAGTGAGTTTACGTCTACTCATGTAGTTACTAGATCGTAAATGACTTTACTACGAGAGTAACAGCTCAATAAATCGAATAGAAACCTGGTACGTATTTACTAGCATATTAACCATCAAATGCTAAACATAAAAAAGCCGATATATAACGCGCATACTGTATAGATATACCTATGTTATGTATATATCAATTCCAATATAATAAATGCATGCTTGAAATAAAACTGCTTTCCGCTCTCGAAAAATGTAGCTACAGCAAGAAATATAGCAGTTTTAAAACACCGGTTGAACAAAATGCGTCAGTAACACCATTAACTTTTGCCGATAAGTAAGTCTGAGCCGTAACGTAAGCTTCGCATCTTATATAATATTAAGTGTCAGACTAAACTAAAGTCGGTTCTACTCCAAACTATCCCTTTTTCAAGCCATGTAACGGACGACTCCAAAAGCGGCAGGCCGATTTTACAATATTTCCAAGACCTCAACTGTCCAAAATCTTATATTACATTTGGTTTGGAGTAAGAAATGTTCAAGCGCTAAGAATTTAACTACACGGTTTAATAATAAAATACCTCTTGCTGTATTGAAGATATTAGCACATTATACTGTTTTCGAGAGAAATCGCTCTAACCATAAGCAACGTATGGATAAAAATACCTGTTCCGTTCATTGTATCTATGAAACACAAATAAAATGCACACTGAAATTTCCTCCAGTTTTTTTAATAGTCAAACTATATAATATTCAGTAGCTAACGGGGGGCATCATTGCGGATGACGACGAAGAGATCAATCTGACTTTTGCGAGTTAACTCATCTTGCAATTGTAAACTAAGACACCAACCAAAATGAATGGGGCGAGACCTCCCAACGCCTCCGCGCTGGGACACCCCTAATCACATCTGTGCTGGAGTCGCCACTTCGTTCGTTATTTGAAATCATTAATAGAGTGAGATGAGCACTATACTTTAGTATTCTACGCGAGGTCTTATGTACGTTTTAACTTTCTCTTATGCAATTTATTGCCATGAAGAACCAATACAGCGAAATATTGCCAACTACATAACTATTTGAATAAATTTAAGCATATAAGCATACAATAGAAGACAACTCGTAATTTGTGTGTATACAGTCGCAGCTAAATCACTCTTAACTTTGATCGTTATCATGTTGTTTGATCCTATATACTGGTGACGCTGTTTGCGATTTCCACGTCTCAAATCATGAAAATGGCATACCGCGAGCATCTAATATTAAATAGACGCGCCAGTATAACAAACAATTATTCAGTCTCCAAGTTGAAAGAAGTTATGCAGTCTAATATTGTAGTCCTGTCGCGCATGCTTTTAAAGTTGACCATTTAGAAATATCAAGACGATGTGCACGCTTCCGAAAGCAATATCGCGGCCGAAATATACTATCGCATACGCATCACATCACAGGACCATGTCACCATTAACGTTATATCTTGGCTTAGTGCGTGGGGTTCAAAATTAGCAGCCCCCCGCCCCGACTTAGGCTTACAAGCATTCTAAATGTCATAAACTTAAATCTTAGGCTAATGCTTAATCTTAATATATCAAGAACGGCTTAGCATGCATTTTCATTCCGGCCCTGGTTCACATTGGCCAACACACAAATGCATTCATGAAAGTCACGGTTATGCGTTTAAGGTTGCATTCATGAGAATATTCTCACTTTGATGAACTTTTGACAGCCAAGAATTCCACTATATTATATAATAAGAAGTGACATCCTTTTACTTCGAAAGCAGTTGACTACACAAAACACAATAACATAATACATATTTTACGAAACAATGCTGTTAGTAAAGCTCTAGCATGTGTCATATATGTCGTTAATTTACAAAGAATTCCTAAACTCGAAATATATAGCATGTGTCGTAAAAACTCTTTTAAAACCGCTTAGCAGAAAACACAAAAATAAGTAGACAAACAATAAAACGCGACTACGGATAAACAACCACAAATGAACACCATACACACACTAAGGTAGATTTTATATAACATTGATTTTATGCCACGTATAATATATTGGTTTATATAGATTTTAGCAATCTGCCTTTGTTGATATATACCTACGTGGCCTTAAGAAAAGTACAGGGTTACCCTGCACCAACGAGGTGTCAGAGCTCCTTTCCAGCTGAGGTTCTGCCTGTTAGGTGTCCCGACCCTGAAAACGCTACTAACTCCCCCTCCGTGTCGTAAAATTTCGTGGAAATTATGGGAGATAGGCACAGATCGGTTAAAAGTAAGGAAAACTAGAAAAAGTAGGCTTATATATCAATTTCAAACGCCCGTTACTTTCAGTGCCACACGCGCACATAGGTTTTGACACAAAATCGATCTTACGACCCCGACTGAAGCGTTTCAAAAGCACAAAGGCTTTACCACTGGTTAAAGGCAAACAAAGCAGCGTCACTGACATCTACAGTAACCACACTCTAAGAAACATGCAAATATATGCGAGCTATGTGTGCACCATGATATATGGATGTTCCTAAATTGGGTGTTTTCGGTTGTACCCCCAGTGTGAAAAATTATTACATCGTTAAAAAAGAAAAGCTTAGTAATACAGCGAACGTGAAAGATTAAAAATATCAGCTTGGTAAAACAGCTTTACGTGTGATGTGTAAAACAAAACGCCTACGTCACGATATGTTGTAGCTTCAAATTTCGTTTATAAAGTTAAACATTAAGATAGTTTGCGCCAGCGACAAGCTGTGGAAAATGTATATGACAAAGTGTTCGCGAACGCTTAGAGAAAGTTTCTTCATCTCAATCAAAATTTTATATTTTCTGTTCGCGAACATTTATTATGTTCGCGAACACCCATCTCATATGATATAAGATGATGCAGACATAGGACGAAAACGTGAAGTATGCGAAGATTAAAAGTTATTAAATAAATACTAGATTAAACATTAGTTTCTAGAGATTTGTCAAAAAATCCTATAAAGATCTAATAGTGGAACTGAAGTAACAAATTAAATAAATGTTTATTAATGTAAATGCATATTTCAAGATTTAGATATTCAGATAAGATTCAAAATGCATATTTTTATGTTGTTATGAGTAAGCAGCTGAGAATGTTCGTAAACAGTTAGTTGTTTCTTTTCGTTGTGGGTTTTTGTGTAGGCTTTTCGTAATGTGACTGCAAAAGTATAAAATCAAAAAATATTTATCTTCAAGGATAATGTCAATAGTACATTTTGTTTGGAGTTAAAATTTAACAGAAATCGCCAATCAAGAAAAATATATTGTAAAATGCGGTGATGACTGTGGCAGGTAAGGTGTTGCGTTACACCTCGGCACCTACTACACTGTAGATATATAAATCTTGATTTACTTTCAATATTAGCTTCAATATGTATGCTCGACAGATTTTAAGAAAAGCTGGGTTTGCCCACGGAAGGTGTTTTACCCAGAGGATGACAGTTCGCGAACAATATATTTTAGGATTTCTTATACATAAACTGTTTTATGTGACCTTTTGTCCCTCGTTTATCACCCGTGTGTTCAGACATGAAATGAAGGACGTTCGCGAACATTACATTCGAACGCTCACTGTTTTTATACTGCTGATTACTCAGTATATATGTTAAAATGAGCAGGTTTGCGAACACCATATATGAACGCTTCATGTTTATATGCTGGTATCACAGTTCAGTCAAAAGAGCCATTCCAAAATTTGCACTTAAGTTATAATGCATACTTTGCTAGCGACCGTTTAGCATATATCTATATGTATTGTAATATTTTTGTTCGCGAACCAGAATATGAAACTCAAAAGTATCGAGTTTACCTTCGCTAACAAAATCACAAATTCAAAAGTTTAAACTCCTAATGGCCAGTAAGATGTTCGCTGGTATTTTTGAAGTAATCAATAAACGGGCAATGTGCTGTTCTTTAACGTGTTGGAACGGTTGACTGAAAGTCATTATTTCTGTTCTCTGAGGATTTTACGGATTGCATGTACACCGAACAGGCGATTGCCAATCGCTAATTTCAAAATAGGATGGTAGGCGACGCAGGTTAAGTTTACTCATGCAAATTGAGGTATGGCACCCTCGTGGTTCCTCGGCCCAAAATTAGAAAATTTGTTCTGACGTCCTGGTTGGGTGATGTTTTATGTGTGGGATTTTGGGTACGGGAAATTAATTGTCGGTGTTGGTTTTGCTTTGTTTATAGTGACCATAATGCTTATTATCTTAAAAGTACAATATAGAGTTAAAATGAATACTTTTGAGACCAAATTTTGTGACCCTATCTAGTGGAAATTTTTGCGGGAGCACCGTGTAATAGGCTTTGTGTTTGATGTATATACTACACAGAAACCTCCGTAAACCTAAATCCATTGATACCATAAAACCTTGCTGAGCTTAAACCCATCGAGAACAACTGAAAACGCACGCGCTTTTAGTGCTAGTCTCTGGATAACAAAACCAGTGTACCGAAAGCCTATACATAAAACATTTTTCATACTCTGTGTGCAATACATAACCATGGCACTGAAGACAGACTATATTCTGGCACTCGGGTTCATTGACCTTGAACCCATTGAAAACATCTGAAAAGACATGCAGTATGTTCTTCAGTCTAGATAAACTCAGCATAATATTCAGCATAGTGAAAAACCTATATACACTATTCTTGGTGCCCTGTGCGCTATGTATAACTAAAAAAATGAAACATAACACTACATTTTGAAATAAGGTTTCGTCGACCGTAAAACCGTTTAAACACATGAAAAGGTATAATATATTCAAGTTGGATTCTAGATAGAAAAACCATCGTATGCAACGTGCTTGATAGCGTAATAGACACGCGTTGTAAAGTAAAAACGCAATACCAATCTGAAATTTGAAAAATCAATATTTCTGACACGGCAAGCAATAACACTACAAAATTTATGACAAAGGATCGACGAAGCATGTTCAGGCCCACGGCGGTCCAGGGAGTGGTTGCACAAAAAAGTAGTGGTCAGCAATGTTGTAGAACTCGATGAGCTGAATAACCAATCTCTTTTTTCGATGCGAAGCCTGTGTCGCGAGATATGGGCATAGAAAAACTGGTACCCGTATGACCAAATTTGGCAAAGAATCCTTAAAAATTTGTTTTTACCATCTTGACCAAAGGTGGGGTCGGAGGTGTTCACATTCTCATCGCTTTTGCTATCAAATATATTATATGATTTTGTATTTTGAGTTAGGATAAATTTGATATGCTCGCCTTTATTGGAGCCGGGTAGGGATGGTGATGGGACCAGTACTGGAATTTCATCACGCAAAGATTACGAAGATCCTTCTTCTTATGGCGGGTCTGACACTGGTCTACGTTAAAATGACATTTTCTTTCAGCAGTGTGGAGTCTTCCTTCTCATCGTGTCGGATAAGTGTGTATATGTATTTGGAGAAAGTCAGTAACCATGGAATTAAAATTATCGCTCTGCACGTGATTACATGACACAGTCTTATGAATATCTACCTCACAATAATGCAGAAGCGGAAACATGAAATGGTGATTGTACGCATTTAGTGACAATACCTGATTATTTTGTTTTTGAAGTTAGGATCGAATAATATGTGGCTTACGGTTTCTTGGAAAATGGTTTGGTTTCGATGCTTTAATTTCACGTTTCCTATGTAGCAGGGAATAACCGGAACCAAAATTTACCGGAACCGGAACCAGCAACCGGAACCGTCCATTTAAACCGGATCCGGAACCGGAACCTGGTCTTCGAAATTTATATATAGTAAAACAGATGATGGAAGAAATGAAGGTATAGTGAATTTAAAATGCATTAAAAATAACTTTTACATTAAACTTAAGGTTTTGCGATGGTATTATTGCCTTTCTGAAACTTTAAAGAGACTGATGAAGCTAATAATGTTTATTTATCGATCAAATATGTCGATTTTTGGACACCCAAAGCAAAAATGCCTTCCACTATACACCATTGCATATACTGCGTCAAATCGAATATGCTTACAAAGCTTGGAGCCTAGAATACACACTTTCGCTCTGTCTCCAGTCGCGTCCCTTTACTACACATACGTTTGTTGTATGTTCTTCTGTAGGAAACTTAAAATTATTGGTTTATATGATTCTAAGAGAAAATAATAGATATAAGGTAATTTTCTGATCAGTGATCAGAGACGCTGTTTAAGCTAGCGTTGGACAAACAGTGCCCGTCAGTTAGGTCATAATGATGATAACTTTCTTATCAGAATGATTTAAATGAGACACACTGTGATGCTGCTCGCACAGTTTCAATAAATACAGTTCATTGCCAAGAAAGCAGTTTCTAGCTGCGTTGCAGATAACGTTAGTTTACTTCAATTTAGACTGATTTACCAAGTTTACAAGTGCACTGGCGGGTGCTTGACGCAATTTATGTTAGCCAAGCATACCCTAAGTAGTTCTGCGAAAGCCATACTCTGTTACCGAGTTGAACCGGTTTAATTCAAACGTATCCCACAGACGTCTGGATGTGTAAAATAGCTGCTACAAGCATCGACCTGGCTTTGATTTAACAAACTCCTGCAGGTTATTATGAAAAATTCCTGCTCAAATTATGTGCCCTACTTACGTTTTACACGGCAAATTGGTTAGTTAATCTTTTCTTTTGCTTGGTTGTATTGGAGCTTGATCATTGTATAATATATATTACATATGTTTGGATTACAGGATGAAGCAAAAAACGTGGAAAATTTCAAACAAAATTTTTAAACCGGAATTCCGGTTCCGGTATGGTTTTTGCCCTTTGCCGGAACCGGAACCGGAACACGATTTTCGCCGGAACCGGAACCGGAATTCCGGTTACTCCCTGCTATGTAGATATGATTTTGAAAAAGAATTTTACTATTAGAACTGTGGCGTTCCCATAATGCTCGTATAAATCTGCTTTTTGGTGATATTTGTTGCTCATGGTGCAATGTGACTTGCTTACGTTTGATCTGTGTAATGTTGCTACCAACGAACACATTCATTATTTCGCTGTGTATTGAATGTACTATGCGGGTATTGTACCAGCTGGAAATGACTGCCAGTTTCGATGCTCGAAACGTATTGTATGACTGATGGCTTATTCGAAAGACGACAGTGATTTCAGGCATGTACTGTACATAAATACAGCTTCTGCCGACTCTGTGATCTGTTCATTTAATATCTCGTTATCAAGTTAAGGGAATAGTGTTTGATGGCCGACGCCCTGCTTTTATATTCCGGTATGGTTTTTGCCCTTTGCCGGAACCGCAACCAGAACACGATTTTCGCCAAAACCGGAACCGGAATTCCGGTTAAAAAATTTGTTTGAAATTTTCCACTTTTTTTGCTTCATCCTGTAATCCAAACATATGTAATATATATTATACAATGATCAAGCTCCAATACAACGAAGCAAAAGAAAAGATTAACTAATCAATTTGCCGTGTGAAAAGTAAGTAGGGCACATCATTTGAGCAGGAATTTTTCATAATAACCTGCAGGGGTTTGTTAAATCAAAGCCAGGTCGATGCTTGTAGCAGCTATTTTACACATTCAGAAGTCTGTGGGATACGTTTGAATTAAACCGGTTCAACTCGGTAACAGAGGATGGCTTACGCAGAAGTACTTAGGGTATGCCTGGCTAACATAAATTGCGTCAAACACCCGCCTGTGCGCTTGTAAACTTGGTAAATCAGTCTAAATTGAAGTAAACTAACGTTATCTGCAACGCAACTAGAAACTGCTTTCTTGGCAATGAACTGTATTTATTGAAACTGTGCGAGCAGCATTACAGTGTGTCTCATTTATAGCATTCTGATTAGAAAGTTATTATCATTATGATCTAACTGACGGGCACTGTTTGTCCAACGCTAGCCTAAACAGTGTCTCTGACCACTGATCAGAAAATTACCTTCTATCTATTATTTTCTCTTAGAATCATATAAACCAATAATTTTAAGTTTCCTACAGAAGAACATGCAACAAACGTATGTGTAGTAAAGGGAGGCCACCGGAGACAGAGCGAAAGTGTGTATTCTACGCTCCAAGCTTTGTAAGCACATTTTATTTGACGCTGTATACGCAATGGTGTATAGTGGAAGACATTTTTTTTGCTCTGAATGTCCAAAAACCGACATATTTGATCGATAAATAAACATTATTAGCTTCCTCAGTCTCTTTAAAGTTTCAGAAAGGCAATAATACCTACCATCGCAATACATTAAGTTTAATGTAAAAGTTATTTTTAATGCATTTTAAAC